>CAUYLG010053734.1:0-109594 GCA_963573385.1 Cacajao melanocephalus | reverse complement strand
ATAATCACTGAGTTAGAGTCACTGTCTTTTGGGATCCTCTCTGGGCCACAGATACCCAAGTCAGTCAGTTTCAGAGTATTGGCTAATGTACTTTCCTTCTTCCTTTAAGTTGAAGTGTTAGAGAAAGAAAAGTTTCTTCTTTCCGCAAAACATTTGGTGGATTGTTTTCCAAAGAGAACTGTTTTCTGTCTTAATAACTAGTAGTATGTAACATTGGGGTTGAGGCCGTCTCATAGTTGGTGCAACTTCAGTTTCCAGTTCATCTGGGAATGGGAATGTTGGGTAATGGAGGGTGATTTAAAAAAAAACAAACTTGGCGTGGCTGGACCAGAGAGTGTGTAATTCTGGGATTTCTGTGCCGTCGATGAGGTTTGTCTTGCCCCTTTTGCTCTCTCTGCCTTGCTAGAGTGACAGGGAATCTGAGGCAGCAGCAAAGGTCGGGTGTGGGGAGCATCGACTTTGAAAGTCACCAATTTTAGACTTGGAAGAGACACCGGATGCTGCCACTAATCATTATAGAGTCCACTCTAGTCTCCGGAGGAGGAGATCCCAAGCTCAGCCACCTGCGGCAGAACAACCCCATTTAAATGGCAACTTAAAAATACTGTGGAAGAGAGTAAGGCAGTAGAGTGAGAAACAAGAAAGACAGCCAAATTGTTGATTGTGAGTTAACCGGATTGAAATTCATTTTGACCAGAATTATTCAAGAACTTAACAAGGGCTTTTGGCAAAATTACTGTAGTTCTTATTCTGAATGGGCTCTTATAGGACTCTACCTTCTTTCATATCTGTTCAATGGAATTAGCTAAGTTTATGGGTTATTTAGAGTGGCTGTGCTTCCCTCAGTGCCATATAGTCTATTGCAATATGCTGTAAAAGGAGGGAGAGATGTGTACTTGAACTGACAATTGTCCAAGTTTCTTTCTGGGGATGGATGTTCCTTATGCTGATCTGCTTGGTAATATCCTAACCCCACCCCCCACCCCCACCCCGGCATTCATGGTCTCTCCTCATAAATTGCATTCCTTGTGAGCTGTAAATGGTCTACCTAAGGCCTAGCACAGGATGGGCTAGAATCTAACAAGCTCACCCAGGTGATACTTTGTTGCTCAGTTCACATGGGAATGTTCTTTGGACTCATCTGCAGAAGTCTTGCCAGGGTGCTGCAGAGCCAGAGGGAAGAGACATTTGTGGTACAGTAGTGGATTCTGGCTACAGAGAGTTTCCCAGGTTTTCAGAAGGTTCTGACCTGCATGGTGATGACACATTTTGAATAAGTGCTTTATTATTATCAGATAAACAATTTACTATAAACTTAATGGTTTAAAGCAACACACATCTATTTCAGAGCTTATAGGTTAGGAGTTTAGAAACCATTTCATTAGGTCCCTTACTTCAGGGTTTTTCTGAAACCCTGCAAGGCTGAAATCAAGTTATTGGTCAGGGCTGTTCTCATCTGAAGGCCTGATTGGGGAAGGACTGCTTCCAAGCTCACTTATATTGTTGGCAGAATTTCAGTTCCTCTAGGGCTGCTGGCTAGCTGACTGTTGTCTAGAGGTTGCCCTCACTTTCTTGCCACATGAGTCTCTACAACATGGCAGCTTTCTTCAGCAAAGTAAATAAGGATTAGAGTCTGTTAGCTGGATGGAAGTTACAGTCTTATGTAGTCTGATCACAGAAGTGACGTTTCAACATCTTTGCTGTGTTCTGTTGGTTGGAAGCAAGTCACTAGGCCAGCCCATTTTCAAGGGAGGGAGTTATACAAAGGCATGGATACCAGAAGGCGGGCATCATTGAATCACTGAACAGATTCTAGAATCTATCTGCCACAGTGCTCAGTTGGGAGGGAGAAAGGAAAATTCTAGGTAAAACAGGCAGTATCACAAAGTGGTTAAGTGTGATGGTGTCGAAGTCACAGATCTGGACTTGACTCTCACTCTGATAAGACAGCCTCCCAGCTGGCATCCCTGCTTCCCCCTCTATCCCCTCTCCAATCCGCTCTGCATATAGTCATCAGCTCGATCATTTGAAAATGCAGATTTCCTTCACCCTTGACATTTCCTAACCACAAGAGGAGGAGAGCAGTGATTGAAAAGAATCTGTTCAATAAGGTGTACTCCCTGCATTGACCACCAAGGGGTATCATTGCTCTTTCCTGGTTAAGCCATCCATACTTGGGAAGGGCTAGTGGCAATGTGAGGTGATTTAGGGCACCTCAGAATGGGGAACTAGGACCCAGTGATTATATACAGTAATCACTTTTTATTCACCCATCCATCTGTTCACCTGATAATTTCATAGTATTAAGTGCCTTCTAGGTTCCAGGTTCTGGGGAATAATAGAGCTGAATAAGAAATCACTATTTCCAAGTTCTGGGGAATAATAGAGCTGAATAAGAAATCACTATTTCCAAGGAACTCATAGGGTAGTAGCAAAGGAAACAAGTTAACAATTACAAGATGCTCTAAGAAGGGGTGTCATAGAGGTACGCAGGTACACTATGGAGCTCTGGGGAGGGGGTTCCTTACTGAGCTTGGAGAATTTGGGAAGACTCTTGGAGGACCTAATGCCTGTTTGGTGTGGAAAACCATAAAATTAGAACTTTCTGGAGGCTCCAACTGCCCTTTCATAGGAAGTTTGTCTTTTGGGGGTTAGAGTAGGGTTCATTTTTGGATGGAGTTTGGGAATGAAGAAAGGGATATTCATTTAAGCCATATCAACGAAAGCAATCCTGACCATGAGAGCGGTGGAGTGAGATATGTCCTGGCTAGAAAATTCTATGTCTAAAAGCTAGGAGATAGATGAA
The DNA here is from genome assembly GCA_963573385.1 of Cacajao melanocephalus. Lineage (NCBI taxonomy): Eukaryota > Metazoa > Chordata > Mammalia > Primates > Pitheciidae > Cacajao > Cacajao melanocephalus. Next base: position 106,788 of record CAUYLG010053734.1, on the reverse strand, counting down.
GAGGGGGAGGAAGAAATATTCCAGACGAAAAAGTAACATGGAAGGGACATTGACCAGAAGTGATATGACATTTGGGGAATTGCCAGTTAAACAGGAGAATGTGGACTGGTGGCTATGAGAGAAGAACTAATGGAAGGATTTGGGGTAGGTTGGTGATATTGGCCATTAGAAATATCATTTTGGCAGCAGAGGTTGGGTAGAGGGAAGACGGGAGCTTTCATCCCTAATCAAGGCAAGGGATGATGGGAGTCTGAACTAAGCAGTGGTAGAATGAGAGGGCCTGTATTTCATCAATTGCAAGGTGTACTTTTTCCCCTCACATTTTAGTATCTCTCAAACCTGTACACTTCTAAAAGTCAGTGGCATGTCACAGTTTAAGTGGCATTTTTTCTTTCTTAGAGCTACATAAAAGAATCATAACAGCATCTTAGATTTGATGAAGCATAGCATATTGAAAGTACAATAGATTGCCATCTTGTTAATAAAATGTCAGAGGGATGAGAGGAAAGACTTAGATGATGCTTGAATTTCTGTCTTGAGTGTCTGCATTTAATAGTGGTGATCCACTCAACAAAATATGGAGGAGGGGGACATCCCTGATATTTTCTAGAATAATTGGTGATGTATATTTGCTTTGATAATCCACCTTGTTGGGCCTTCCCAAGTTACTGGATGTGAGTAACAGCTGACTGTAGCTCCCTTTCTCCACCTTAGTGCTCTGGAAGGAGGAAGGGAGAGCTAGCTTGTATCTTACTTCTCAAGTAACCAGTCCATAAACATGAAGAGTATTAGTGCTACAGATACAAATAGGTATTAGTGTTACAGATACAAATGAAGAGTATTAGTGTTACAGATACAAACTTTTATTCTGCTAAGTGTATCTATTATCTCTTTTAATCTTCACGTAACTCACCATTTATGAGGTATATAGTATTATGTTACAGAGCAGGAACATCTCAGAGATTCTGAAACTGGCCCATGGTTATACAGATGGAAAATGGTAGAGGTCAGATTCAGACACAGTCCTGTTTATTTTGAGTCTGACCATAACCTTAATCCTGTTTGGGCCAATTAAGACAGTTGTAAAGGATCTTAGTATAGGGCTATAAAGAAAAATCACAAAAGTGATAAAGTTTTTTTTTTTTTTTTTTTTGAGACAGTCTCACTCTGTTACTCAGGTTGGAGAGCAATGGCTTGATCATAGCTCACTGCAGCCTTGGGCTTTAGCAATCCTCCTGCCTTAGCCTCCCAAGTAGCTAGGACTACAGGCATGCACCAACATGTCCAGCTAATTTAAGACAATTTTTTTGTAGAGATAAGTACTCATCATGTTGCCCAGGGTAGTCCCAAATTTCTGGCCTCAAGCTGAATAAGATGTTTATATGAGATATTATAGGAGTAGTTCACTTGAGTGTTTAGTGATAGATATGCAGAGGATATATATCAAGGTGCAGAGAAATAACTTATTTAATGTCATACAACTTATAAGCAAGTGAGCCCGTATCTGTGGCATTAAAGCCTGGGTACTGAACCTTCATCAGAAGATAGGGTTCGTTTCTTCCTTTAAGGAGCTGGAGCTTGGGAAGAAGAAACTACAGTATGCCTGGAAAAATTTCATTTCTGTAGTCTTAAACATAAGTTGATTCAGTGGACCAGTCTGTACTTGAAAGTTTTTTTCTTCTTCATTTTGATTTAGAATATTTCCTGCTTTTCTCTACTTCACTGACCACCTTTTCTGTGTCCTGATCCTCCTCTTGCTGACATCTGCATTCTGGGGCCAAGTCTGTGGCCCTCTCCTCTTTATCTCTAAGTGGTCTGAGCCATTCCCCAGGCTTTAAATGTCATCCACGCACTGCTGACTCACATACGTATCTCCAGCCCTCACCAGTCCCCAAGTTTTATGCACGCTTGTTTGTCCAGCAGCCTTACTTGATACCTCCACTTGACTTGCAGTCGTTATGAATTTAATGTGTCCAAATCTAAACTCTTGAGTTCATCCCCAAAAGCTGCTTCGCCACCAGTCCTCTCTCTTTCCATCAGCACCTGTCTCACACTGTTGTGGTGGCCAAGAACCTAAGTCATTCTTGATTCTTTGTGTTCTCCCCCTACCAGTCAGCAAGTCTCAGCTCTGCCTTCAAAATGCATCCCAAATGTGATGCACCTCACCCTTTCCCCCCGTAGTCCAAGCCACCAACACCTCCAGCCTGGACAATGCAGTAATCTCCTCACTTGCTTCCCTGCTTCCACAGAGACTGTCAGCATTATTATTATTATTTTTTTTTTGAGACAGTCTCACTCTGTTGCCAGGGGTGGAGTGCAGCGGCGTGATCTCAGCTCACTGCAACCTAGGCCTCCTGGGTTCAAGTGATTCTCCTGCCTCAGCTCCCAAGTAGCTGGGATTACAGGTGCATCCCACCATGCTCAGCCAATTTTTTGTATTTTTAGTAGAGATGGGGTTTCGCCATGTTGGCCAGGCTGGTCTCGAACTCCTGACCTCGTGATTTGCCCACCTTGGACTCCCAAAGTGCTGGGATTACAGGTGTAAGCCACCGTGCCCAGCCATGCATCATCTTTTAAAACTACAAGCCAGATCACAATACCTCTGTTAAAAAAAAATTCCAAGAATTTCTCGTTTCTTTCCTAAGTTCTATGTGATCTGCCATTCTCAGGACTCAGCATGTTCCTGCTTTGCTGACCTTGCTGTTCTTCCTACACACCAAGCTCATTGCTGCCCATTTACTTTGCTGTCTCATCTGCTTGGAGCATTGCCTCCAAGATCTTTGCAGGTTTGCATCTTCTCATTCTTTAGGTCCCTGCTGAAATGCCACTTCCCTAATTACCCTGTCAGAAATACCAGCTCTTCTCACATTAAAATAGTTGTGATTCTGCTTTGTTTTCCACAGCACTTAGCACAACCAGAAATGATTTATTTTTTGCTTCTGTCCCATACTTGATTATAAGTTCTATGAGGACAGAGATGGTCTTTGTCTTGTTCACTGCTCTCTCTAGCATCTAAAATAGTGCCTGGTGCATAATAAATACTCTTAATAATGAATAAATCAGTGGGCCGGGCACAGTAGCTCATCCCTGTAATCCCAGCACTTTGGGAGGCCAAGGCAGGCAGATCACTTGAGGTCAGGAGTTCGAGACCAGCCTGGCCAACATGGTGAAACCCCCATCTCTACTAAAAATACAAAAATTAGCCGGGTATGGTAGCAAGCGCCTGTAATCCCAGCTACTCAGGAGGTGTGAGAATTGCTTGAACCTGGGAGGTGGACTTTGCAGTGAGCCGAGATCATGCCACTGCACTCCAGCCAAGGCAGCACAGTGAGACACCATCTAAAAAAAAAAAAAGAATAAATCAATGGATGGACATCTGTAGCTCTGCACCTATATCCTGCAAAGGATCCAAGTCGATGCAGTTAATAGAAATATAATGTGAGCCACATGTGTGATCTAAATTTTTCTAGTAGCTATATCAAAAAGAAAAATTAAGGATACATTTTATCACTGGGTACGATTATAGGCTCATGCCTATAATCTCAGCACTTTGGGACTCCGAGGCAGGAGGATCGCTTGAGCCTAAGAGTTCAAGACCAGCCTGGCCAATATAGGGAGACCTCATCTCTACAAAAAATACAAACATTAGCCAGGCATGGTGGCATGTGCCTGTGGTCTCAGCTACTTGGGAGGCTGAGGTGGGAGGATTGCTTGAGCCCGGGAGGTCAAGGCTGCTTTGAACCAAGATCATGTCACTGCATTTCAGCCTGGGTGACAGAGTGAGACCCTGTCTCAAAAAAAAAAAAAAATTCTGTAACCCAGCATATCTAAACTGTTAGCATTTCAACAAATTACTAAAAATAACTTGGTTACTTTACATTCTTTTTTAAATTAAGAATTCAAACTTTAGTATATATTTTATACTTACAGCACATCTCAATTCAGACTAGCCACCTTTGAAGTGCTCAGTAGCCGCATGTGGCTGCTGGCTACCATATTAGCACAAGTGTATAAGTAGCCTAACTTACTGTTCTTGTTCTGTACTTCCTGTGAGATTCAGAATGAGGGAAGCTAGAAACTTCTGGTGTGTGTGTCGGGGGTGGGGGGTAGCTTTTTCAGCTACCCTGCTTCCTTCCCCTCTCCTGAAAGAAAACGGAGATGTCCAAACTAATAAATGTATAATCATATGCTTAGATTAATAATGCTGATAATTGAGCTTTACTCTGTGCCAAGCTCATAATCTCATTTAATTCTCCCAATAATCCCATTTTACAGATTAGGAAACAGGTTCAGAAAAGCAAAGTAACCTGTTCACATTTATACATCTGGTAAGCGTTAGCGCTGGAATGTAAACTTGGATTTAAAGTTAAGCTGGTATAATAATCATTAGGCTGCAGTTTTTAATTTGCTACTTTAATGGGCCGCATGGCAGGGAGAAATGAAGAGAAACACATAAATGATCAAAAGAAGCTGGCCTGACTCAGGTGGGGGCGCGTAACATACCTTTTGTTGCCTCACACACCCTAGGTCTGACTTTGGTGTTTTCAGGTCTCAGCTCCACGAATTATTAATGGTGTATTCTCCAGTAGAATCAGCTCTCTGATCCCGTGTTTCTTCTTCTGTAGGATGGGAATGCTAACACTAACCTCAGGTAGCTGAGAAGTTCCAGCAAGATGATGAGAATGTCTGTACAACATCTAGCCCAGTACCTGCTGCCTAGTGTTCCCCTCAGGACATGCTCAGTCTTACACTCCTCTTTCCCCTGCTGGTTGCAAGGAGAGGCAGAGTGTCACTTGATCTCCTAGCACCCCTGCCCTTTTATATTCTCCTGTGGGGTCCTCAAAGTGATCCCTGTTCCAGTGTTGCTTCCAGTGGGCTAGTGAGGGTGGGCGCTACCTGACAACCAGTGCCTGAAATCCTTACCCAATACCAAAAAGTTTTGTTCTGTAGCACTCTGTCAGCCCAACTGCCAAAGACAGTCACCTCTGAGATACTCTTGTCCCCTCCCTCTCGCTTCCCTCACCCCTGGGATTCCATCTCACAGGGGCTCCTGATGGGGCTCCTTCCTCCCATCCCATCTGTTGCTCACCTGCCTCCTGTCCTGCAGGATTGCAGATCCTTCCTCCGCAATGGCTACCAGGTTAGTCTTTCTGAAACAACCTGATCGTGTCACCTTCCTGCTTAAAAATTTTCTTTAGGATTGAGTCCAAATTCCTTAGCTTGTCATTCATCCAAGTAGTATTCCTGTGTGCCTAGGCTCTTATAGGCACAGTGAACAGGAGCGAAGGAAACATACAAGCAGCCCTGCCCGCATGCAGCTTACCTTCTAGGGGCTCCGGAGAGGCTGGCCCAGCATCCCTGCACAGCCTCCCCTTTCCAGCGCACTTCCCGCCCCACTCCAGGCCCACGCACCTGGGCCGCTGTCTCCGCCTTGAAGCCTTCCCAGCCTCGCTCAGGTAGAGGAGTTGTCCCCTCCCCGGAGACTCCTCTATTCACTGCTGCCCCCACCACAAGACCTGGGCGCCCCTGGAAACTGAGGCCCTTCTCCCTGACTACAGACCTGCAACCCCTCCCCTGCTCTTGGGATTGTGAGCTAAGAGCCAGGGTGGGAGCCTGGAACACCAGCGAGCGGCGCCCCTTGCCAGGGCTGCCCCTCTCCACCGCACAGGAAGCGGGCAGGAGCACGGACCCCCATCCCATGTAGGAATGCCTTGTCCCCAGGTGAGCCTCTGCACCCGCGTGGAAGGGGCGAGAAGCGCCGCTCCCCGGGTGCTATCAGCGACCAGTCCGGCTCCATCTTTCCAGGGTGGTCCCGGCTGGAGCCAGGCCTGGGCAGCCTCCGAACAGCCAGAGTGGGCCAGGGGACCGCGTCCCGTCCTCAGAGGCTGGCCCTCTGTTGGGGCATAGGTTTCCAGCCTCCAGGAAAGGAGCAGGGACTTGGGGGGAAGAGAGCCTGTAACTGGCGCAAGCGGCGTCGCCGTGTCTGTGCCATGCGTGTCACCGATTGGAGAGCTCCGCCTGGATGGTTTCACTCCGCCGAGGGACCGCCCCGCTACTGAGAAACCTCAGAAGCATACTCAACTCTCCCCTCCCCTGCAGCCCCACTACCACAGCCCGGCTTTTCCCCTCCTCACGTCTTCCCCTAACTCCCAGTCTCCTGGCTGGTTTCCTTTTCTGCAGTTTGTCCCCTCCAAGCCTTCCTGCGCTCCCTGCCCGTGTCTGAACAAGACTCTGCTCTCTTAGTGAACACCACACTGCCCGCCACAGGCTGCCACTCAAGATTGCACCCGCACAACCACCCCCTCCAGCCTTCCTGCCAGTGTCACCTCTGGTCACCCCTCTCTCCCAGGATCCAGGGATCCAGCCTCCTCATCGTGCTTCCGCACCTGCAGTCCCTTCCCTCTGCCACGAATGCCCCTCCTAATTCTTTATTCATCCTTAGAGACTCTGATAAATGTCTCCACAGGAGTGGAAACTTCCCCCCCCACCCTACACTTAGTGTCTCCACAACAGCTGGGATGTCCCCTCGTCCAACATTACACTTGTCCCTACACACAGCTGCCTCCTCTACCAGACTCTGAGCTGCTGGAGGGTTCCACCTGGCTCTTATTCTTCTCCCCAAAGGCCTGGCACAGAGCAGCCATCAGCAATAAATAAACAGCATTTTAAAAAATGAGTAAGTGGAAGATCATAAGTACTGGGTAGCACTGGGTGTGCGGAAGGGGCTGGACTGTTGAGCATTCATCTGAGAAGGCTTCTTGGAGGCCATGTTGGGAAGGGTTAGGTGGAGAGTCGGTAGATTTGGTGCAGCGAGAGGGCCTCAGGGAGGCACCAGAGTGACCTGCGATATTGATTTAACAAACACGGAACAACTTCTATTGTCAGGCCTCATACTGGGCACAGGGGACCTCAGCCAGCACTCAAGTTGTGTCCCCTTTAGGAGAGGAGGAAGCCAAGATAGGCTGTGCCAAAATAGAGTGCCACATGGTGAGCACAGGAAGACGAGACCATACAGATGAGGGGCACTAACATGCTTGGGGGGATGTCCTAGGGGGTTCCCAAAGAGGAACACCAACCAACCCAAGACCAAAGGGAGGTCCTGAGAAGGATGGAGGACTGAGAAAGGAAGCTGGGATTGCTGAGCAGGGCTGGCTTGCCAAACGCAGTAGTTGGACTCCATCCTGAGGGCATTCCAGAAGCTGGGGAGTGACCGGATCTACTCCTGCAGGCAGGTGCTGTGTCAAGCCTCAGCCCTCACCCCTCCTGGGAGCCTTCTCTCACCCCCTGGCAGGCTGAGCCCCCCTTCGGTGCTCCCTTAGTAGCCTGGTTGCCTCTTCCCTGTGCAGGGTTAGGCACTGAGGCTAAACTGTGCTCCTGGTCTTAATCTTCTCTGTGTCCCAAGCACCAGGCATCAAATCTTGCCCCTGCCCAAATGTTTGCTGAATGAATGGGTGGTTCCTTATTTCTGCAGTCTTCTACAGCCCTTACTCTCAAGTCCACATCCTTTCACACCTGAGACCTGTGCATTCTGCTGCAAACAGCATTTAATTGGGAAAGAGGAGACCCAAATCAAATCCTGGCTCCACCATTTACAGGACAAGTCACTTAACTCTCCTGAAACGTCAATTTCCCCATCTGTAAGATAAGGTACCACTATGAATAGAGTCTAAGTCTCCACATGCATGCAAGAGACTCATTTCCTTGGAGTGGTTGTAAACTCTGTGATGTTAGGGAACAAGGTTTCTGCCAGCACCCAGCTCAGGCAGAGCGTATAACCAATACAATGTCCAATCCTCTTGGTTGGTAGAGAGCAGAGCACAGGGGAAAGAACACTTAAGGCAAAGTCGTAAGTCTTATTTCTGCCACTTCTGGTGTGAACGTGAGCTAGGTTCTTCCCGTCCATGAGTCTTCCTTGCCTACCTGGAAAGTAGGGATAAAAACTCTTGCCTAACAGCACTCGCAGGGCCAGTGGAAATCCTAAATGTGAAGGTGGTTTGTGAATGGAGGAGATAATGAAAGAGGTAATATAGTAGACAATTGACCATTAATTAGAAATTAACCAGCTGTGAAGTAGCACAGAGGCAGCAGCAATGCCTGACAATTGGTAGACAGACCCTGGGCACCTGCTACCTGGCTCTGAGCAGCAGACACTGGGATGTTTGATCTTGCTGGGGTCAGCCCAGAGATCCAGGAGAGACCACTACAGCGGGTTCATGGGGAAGGAGTATGCAGCAAGTTGCTTGTCCCCTTCCCCTCCGAGATTTCCCTGGCTTGCATTGGGCTTCATGTCTTAGGGGCCCTGGCATAAGAAGGTCGTCGGAATCACAATGACTTTGGCCGTGTAGCTACTGATCCCCTTTGGTGAGTGAGGCTGGCCCATGGAGGACTGATAAACTCTAGTCTCAAACTCCAACTCAGCTCTGCCAGCTGCTGGCATCTTGGTGGTGGGTTTATGAGAAAGGATCATGGTTTGTTTCACCTCTTGCCCAGACCAGATGGGTCCTGAGGCTGTACAGAGGGGCTGGATGGAGGCAGAGCTGGAGGTGAGATTAATCCTCACCTCTGAAATGGGTGAAGATTAAATGAGAAGACAGATTTGGGAACACCTTGTAACTTGTTTATTTTACTCAGGATTTATTTATGGCTGGTACATTTGCCCCAACCAGTGGGGCTTCTCAGTTTTGGGGAGGAATGGGACTCTTTCTCCAAGAGACTCAGTTTCACAAGCATTTTATGTGTAAGGTGCACAAATTTGTTCTTAGAGTGAAAACAGAGACAAGACAGGCTGTGGAGATGGATGGGACCAGCCGATTCCCTGTTGTGGGAGAGACTGGGAGTGCTGTGGGGCTTGGGCTGGGCTGCTCCCACATACACATGGAGGCTGCTGCTGCCCCTAGGGCATGGCCATCAAGCTCCCTCACTGCCCCCATCCCACACACCTCTTTCTGATGAAATCTATGGCCCTAGCAGAAGAAACACCAGATTTAGAATCAAATAGATGGAATTTGGTTCTATTTACTGTGTGACTTTGAGCAAATATCTTCCTTCCTTCCTTCCTTCCTTCCTTCCTTCCTTCCTTCCTTCCTTCCTTCCTTCCTTTCTTTCTTCCTTCCTTCCTTCCTTCTTTCTTTTTTCTTTCTTCTCTCTCTCTTTCTTTCTTTCTTTTTCTTTTGAGTTGGAGTCTTGCTCTGTCACCCAGGCTGGAGTGCAGTGGCATGATCTTGGTTCACTGCAACCTCCTTCTCCTGGGTTCAAGAGATTCTCCTGCCTCAGCCTCCTGAGTAGCTGGGATTACAGGTGCCCACCACCACGCCCAGCAAATTTTTGTATTTTTAGTAAAGACGGGGCTTCACCATGTTGGTCAGGCTGGTCTCGAACTCCTGACCTCGTGTTCTGCCGACCTTGGCCTCCCAAAGTGCTGGGATTACAGGCATGAGCCACTGCGCCTGGCCATCGTCTTTTCTTTTAACGGTAGTTTCCTAAAATAGGGGAGAATTCTAGCACCATGTCCTGAGGTCATCAGCAGACACTGAGTAGAGAACATGGTGGAAAGATCTTTGTGAACTATTCAGTGTTGTACACATTCTTTATTATTATTATTTTTTGAGACAGAGTCTTGCTCAGTCAACCCAGGCTGGAGTACAGTGGTGTGATCTCAGCTCACTGCAACCTCCACCTCCCAGGTTCAAGCGATTCTCCTGCCTCAGCCTCCTGAGTAGCTGGGATTACAGGCGTGCACCACCACACCTGGCTAATTTTTGTATTTTTAGTAGAGACTGGGTTTCAACATGTTGGCCAGGCTAGTCTCGAACTCCTGGCCTCAGGTGATCTGCCTGCCTTGGCCTCCCAGAGTGCTGGGATTACAGGCATGAGCCACCATATCCAGCTACACATTCATTTTTAATCTGTCGTCTCTTCTGTTGTGGAGGGAGGCCTGCTGTTCTGATTGGGGCCTGTCAGAACCAGGACCTTGGGGCACCTCAGCTGTAGCCCTGTGTTTCAGAGGGAGGGAGCTTGGACTGTGGGACAACAGGGCTTCCTGGCACTACTTCTCTCTCAAGCCAACCCTTGGTCAGTGACAAGGGCCCACCTCTCACGTGGGAAAAGGACCCATAACCCTGGTATTCTGGGCCATGGGGCTCCAAGAGGGTCAGCATACGGACAGGAGAGATGTCTACACTGCAGGGCAAAGGTGCAGTCAGAGAGGGAGTGGAAACTATGCTGTGTTAGTTCACCTGCTCTGCTATTGAGCTTTCCCAAGACGCGGGATCCTCAGCACCTTTGTCTTTACCTCCTGAGTCTCGTTCATCTACTTCCTGTCTCCCTTAGTCCAGCCGGTGATGTGATACAGAATGTAGGAACGGTGCCATTCTGGGGTGAGGTCTAGTGGAACGGGTCCCGGGGAGCCTCTTCTGGGACTACTTGACCTTGGGAACCCTTTGCCCCTCTCTTTTAGGCCCCAGGTCAGGGTACCAATTTCTTCCTGAGCCGTGACCAGAGCCATTCCCAGATAAATGATGTTTCCTGGAAGGAGGTTACCAATACCTTATCTCTGGCCAACATAGTCCTGGGGCTCTTCTCCATCATCTTCAGCTTTAGCAGGTAGGTCTGGGGCCCAGCAAGCTCTTAGCCAAGAGCTGGAGCCAGTGGCCTGAGGAAAGGAGAGGGAGAGTCTAGAGAGCAGGCACTGAGGCACAGGAATCCACAGTGGACCCGGGGAAAGTGCAGTGGCTTAGGAGTCAAGGGGCCAAGATCCCAGACTTAGCTGTACCACCTCCCTGATGTGACCTTGGCTAGGTTACATCCCTGAGCCTCAGTTTCTCCTTCTGTAAAATGAGGAGCTTGCATTATGATCTCTGCAGTTCATTCCAGCTATGGCAGTCTAGAATGGTTTTTATGAGAAAATCAAGAGATTCTGTTCTGGTGGCCTTTTTTTTAATACAATCTTTGGGTAGGCCACTGTTCATGTTTTCTAATTCTTAAATAAGATCACATGACCTGGCAGAATATTTGAAATTAGCACTGTTCTGGGAGGTCCAAGACATGTATATGTTCCCCCAAAATGTTGTAAGCAAATTCTATTTCTGTAAATTGAATCCCATGTCAATGTTTTCGGGAGATCAGTCCTTCAAAGATAAATCCTTTATGATGCAGATAACATCCTCCTAATCTACTTGATTGTCTATAACCATCAGCCAGTGACTTCTCTTTGGATTTGTTTCTCATCCATAAAATAAGATGACTTTACCTGATGATGTTTAAGCATGCTTCCAGCTTGAAATTTTTGTGATTCTCTATGTCTTCATATTTGGAGTCTAATAAAGTAGGGCACAACTACAGTAGAAAATCTCTGTCTTTTTTTCCTTTTTTTTTTTTTGAAACCATGTCTTGCTCTATTGTCAGGCTGGAGTGCAGTGGTAGGGTCTCTGCTCACTGCATCCTGACTCCCTGGTTGAAGTGATTCTCCTGCCTCAGTCTCCTGAGTAGCTAGGGTTACAGACATGCACCACCATGCCCAGCTAATTTTTGTATTTTTAGTAGAGATGGGGTTTTACCATGTTGGCCAGGATGCTCTCGATCTCCTGACCTTGTGATCTGCCCACCTTGGCCTCCTAAAGTGTTGGGATTACAAGCATGAGCCACCACACCTGGCCAGAAAATCTCTTTTTTCAAGAAACACCTTTTTTTTTTTTTTCTTTTTTTTTTGAAGAGATGAGGTCTCACTATATTGCCCAGGCTGGTCTCAAACACCTGGACTCAAGTGATCCACCTGCCTAGGCCTCCCAAAGTGCTGGGATTACAAGCGTGAGCCACTGTGCCCCGCCCAGAAAATCCCCATCTTCTTCATTCAGCCTAATTTTCTGGGAATGTAGTTTTTATGCCATGATACTGCCCCTAGTATTTTTATGTAGCTTCAGTCCCCTTTAGATATATAGGTCTAGGAAATGCTGTGGTTGTTTGGGGACAGCTGAGGTCTAGGTCAGGCCCTTTGCTCCTTCTGGGCCACCTAAGCATTGCGTTCAGGGCGCAGACTTGGGAATGCGCCTTTCAGGGTAGGTTTGCTTGAAGCTGTGGTGGCAGCATTTAGAGGGACCTGGGAGCATGTGCTGGACAGAGGCACAGAATCAAGAATGTGGGGTCTGAAAGAGCTTATAGAAATCATTTAAAGCATCAAAATACATGAGACAGAAACTAATAGAACTGCAAGGAGAAATTGTTGAGTCCACTATCAAGGTTGGAGATTTCCACACCCCTCTATCAGAAACTGACAGATCCAGTGGCAGAAACTCAGCAAAGACACAGTTGAAGTCAGCAACACTATTAGTCACCTGGATAAAGTGGACATCTATAGAGTGCTCATCCAACCACGCAGAGTACACATTGTTCTCAGACTCACTTGGACAGACCACATTCTGGGTCATAAAACATACCTCAACAAATTTAACAAAAGTATGCTCTCAGATCACATGAAATTGAGCTAGACGTCAATAACAGATAGCTGAAAAATCCTGAAATATATGGAGATTAAACAACACACTTCTAAACGACGCATGGATAAAAGAAGAAGTCTCAAGAAAAATTAAAAGTGTTTTGAACTAAAATACATGAAATCATGATTTATCAAAACTTTTAGGATGCAGGGAAAGCAGTGCTTTGCTTTGAGGGAAATTTCCTGCATTGAATGCATATATTCGAAAAAAGAAAGATTTAAAAATCCATAATTTAAGCTTTAACCTTAGGAAACTAGAAAAAGAAGAGCAACTAAATCCAAAGTAAGCATATAAAATAAAAAGTAAAAATTATGCCAGGCACAGTGACTCATACCTGTAGTTCCATCACTTTGGGAAGCCGAGGCAGGTGGATCACTTGAGGTCAGGAGTTCAAGAACAGCCTGGCCAACATGGTGAAACACTGTCTCTACTAAAAATATAAAAATTAGCTGGGCATGGTGACACATGCCTGTAATCCCAGCTACTTGTGAAGCTGAGGCAGGAGAATTGCTTGAACCTGGGAGGTGGAGGTTGCAGTGAGCTGAGGCCATGCCACTGCACTCCAGCCTGGGTGACAGAGGGACTCCATCTCAAAAAAGTAAAAAATAAAATAAAAATTAGAGTGGCAATCAAATAAAAACAAGAAATTAATAGAGAAACATCAGTGAAACCAAAATTTGGTTCTTTGAGAAAATCAATAAAATCAATAAACCTCTAGGCAGGCTATTCAAGTTGAAAAAAGAAAAGACAGAAATTACCAATATCAGAAATGAAACAAGGGCCATTACTACTGATTCCACAGACATTAAAAGGATAATAAAGGAACGCTATGAACAACTCTATGCCCCAAAATTTGATATCCTAGCTGCAAATGATCAATCCCTTAAAAGACATAAGTTACCAAAACTCCCACGAGGAGATCCAGGTCATCTGAATAGGTTTATATTTATTAAAGAACTCATTTAGCACATACTCCCCATTTTACAAATGAGGGAGTGGCCTAGAGATAGGGTAGTGATTTACCTAAGAATTCATAGGGAGATGGTGGCAGAGGCTGGGCTAGAACTTAGGTCCCCTGTGCCATCAAAAATGCCTGGAAGTTAAGAGTTGGAAGGGATCTTAGTGATTTTCTTTTCTTTTCTTTTTTTTTACTTTGATATTTCCAGCTGAGGGATCTTAGTGATTTTCTAGGGGGTTTGGGGCACCCCTTTCTGACTGTAGATTAAGAGTTTGTGAGGGATGTAGGCATATGTGTGCATGTGTGGTGCAAAAGCAGCATGTATGAGAAAGGATGTGAGTGTGGGGGACATGAAGGGATGTGTGTATGTAAGTGTGGGAAGTGTGTAAGAAGTGTATTAGTATATACTAATGCACTAATGGAGGGCGGAGGAGAGTCTCCAGTGCAGACTGCAAAAGAGCTGCCCCGTTTGGGCTTGCTTGCCTGTGCTTTAGGAAATGCCAGTATGCCTCCTGGATGCTCCTGGTCAGCTTCCTGTTAGACATGGCAGTCAGGGCAATGACCAGCCACCTCAACATCTGCTCCAAATTAGGTGAGTCCAGGCCCCAAGCCCCGAATCCTTGCTCTCAGTAGCATCCATCTGGGGTCACCTCCTTTGTCTATCATCTAACATCCAGCAGGCCTTCATCAGACATCCACCCCTGTTCACATCCCTCTGAGAGCAGCAGAAACAGCCTTGGGACAGGAGTTCAGGAGCCCCACGGTGCAGCTTCAGCTCCTCTGCTGGCTCACTTATTGACCTTTGCTCAGTCCTTGTCCTGGCTTTCAGTTTTCTCATCTGCCCTGCTTCCCTGTTCTGGGCCCATCCAGATGTTGGAGTGGAAGTGGGTAGGGGTGGGGTGAGAGGAAGTTGGCAGAGAGGAGATGAAAATTAAACCAGCAGAGCAGCTGGTTTAAAATACAGTAAAATGCTTCCATGTAAGATTTAGCTTTAAAAAGTCCCACAGCTTATCAGTTTGTATCTGATGGTAGTCCAACCCTTGCATGTTAAGGGATGGGAAAACTAAGACCTGAGAGGGAAATACTTGCCCAGGGCCACTGGCCAGTCCAAGGCAGAGCCAGGAGGGGATCCCAGCCTTTATCTACAGATTGCCCCAGGGGAGCAGCTGTTGCTTTCTGGGACCCCAGGACCCCTCTTGTCACTACCCCAGCTCCCCCACCAGAGTGAGGCTAAGGTGCAAGCTATTGGAGTGTAAGCTCTTCTAACTTTGGGCCTTCTGGGGCAGGGGCTGAGCTGAATGACTTTGCCATCTTTACCACCTTTGGCCTGGCCTCCGCTCTGCTCCTAGACATGGATGGACTTCTGAGTGGGACCCTGGCCATCATCTATGTGTCAGCTGCTTCTTTCCGCTTGTGCTTTTATTCACCTGGTGAGTGGAACCAAGGCTGCCTTAGAACAGAGGGCAGGGGACCACAGAAGGGGGGCTGTCAGATGTCAGAAGCCTGGGGTGCAGTTACTGAGTCCTTTTTCAGAGGTCCTCTTCCTTCCTCCTTGCATGCCCCATGCCCCATGCCCACTAGAGGCTGCAGGCTGTATTGGCAGAGCCCTGGGCTGGGAGGCAAGGGCCTTCGTTTCTTGGAGTAGCTATGCCTCTTTCTCACTGCGTAACCTGTGATCTTTGGATGGAGCATATTGACTCTTGGACTAGAACTGGAGGTTGTACTCCAGTTCTCAAAACAGATGGAGAAACCATGCTCCAGTGAGGGAAACTGTCTTGCCTAAGGTCACAAAGTGAGGGAGGGCAGAAGATACAGAACAGGGCTTAGACTAGCAGGTCTCAAAGGACCCTTTCAGCAGAGACTTCCTAGGAGCCAGGGTACGCCCTGGTCCTAGCTGGCTGTCTCCTTTCCCTTGGAAACCCAATGTAAAACCCATGCATCATCTTTGTACATAAGTGATTTTCAGCCTGCCACTGCCTTTGGGTTTAAGGGAATATTGTTTCCTGGGTAGGGGAATACTTAAAGAAAGAGGGGCTTGCTTCATTTAGGTATCCTTAGAGCAGAGGAAAGCAGCTAATCTCCAGTGTTCTTCCCCGCAGGAGTCCCCTCCACATACAGGGGTCTACCTTGCCCCTATGCTTCCTCCATCTTGGCTTCCACCTCCCTTCTGACCAAAGGCAACACATTCATCCTCTGCTGCATGGCCTCACTCATGATTCTCTTCATGATGGACCAGAGCTACTACCCACATGACAAAATCCTGGAGTCTGAGAACTGGAAAAAATTGGTTTATATAGGAGGTGAGTGAAAATGTCACCATGGCCAGTTTGTCATCACTGCCACTTATTGCCACTGAACCTCACCCCAGCATTTTTCTCTGTCTCTTATTCTGCTTTATTTTTCCCCATAGAACTGATGATCATCTGACATATTTACTACTTTTCTTATTGTCTATAAACACTAAACCTACCCGCAATAGAGGACTCTTTTTTATTCATGCTATTAATATAATTAATATGATATTCTAGTGCCTAGAATTGTGTCAGTCACATAGTAGGTGCTCAGTATATATTTGGTAAATGTTAATATGGTCAATAGAAATTTAGGAAGCACCCACCATGTGCCAGGTGCTGGAAATCAAATTGGTAAACTAAGCAAACAGTCCCTGCCTCTGAATCTAGAGCCTGATCACAGGGGAGACAGATATCAAACAAATAATGGCAGGAATAACTAGAAACATATAGTTTTGCTGTATGTTTTATGCAAGTACAGTGTACTCTGAGAGAGTGTCAGAGGGTGACCTAGTTCAGGCTGGGATGATCTGAAGGGAAGGGAAGGATCCTTAAGCAGGTGTCATTTAAGTGAGACCTACAGGAGGAGTGGCCAGGTGAGGATGGGGAGGTTCAGGAAGTTCAGGCAGAGGAACAGTACATCGTGATGTCTGAGGCCACAGGGGCTGGATGCGTTAGTGGAGCAATGTGGCTGAAACTTGCTGAGACAGCCAGTGACGCAAATGGAGACCACGAGGTGAGTGGACCTGGCAGGATTTGGGATTTGATACCAAAGGCAAATGAGAAGCCTCTGAAGGGATTTATGTAGGGAAGTGGTACGACTGGAGCAGCAGTTTTCAGTGATCACTTTGACTGCAGTGTGGAGAATAGACTGCAGGACTGAGAATGTAAGTAGGAAAACCAACTTTTTGTTCAGATGAGAGGTGATGGTGGCGGTGGGGATAAGGAGAAGTGAATAGATTTGAGATAAGTGTTGGAAATAGAATTGACATTGAGGAAGGAGGAGGAGACATGGATGACTCCTAGGGTTGGGGTTGAAGTAACTGAGTACTGGGTTCCAGGCCCTGAGTTCCTGGTCACACTGGGGCCTTGCAGAAGTCCCCCTGGAGCTTTTCCTGATTTAGGGCTGCCTTCAAGGAATATCAGTTTTCCTTCTCTTAAAATGTGCTTCTGTAAACAAGACAAACATCTATGGGCATCCAGAGTTTCTTCCATTATTCCTGTGTGAGTCTGCTCTAGTTTACAGGGTCTTCGGTTTCATCCTGACCTTTGCCTTAAAGTTTATACCTTTGGTAACATTAGCACCAACAGTCCTACCCAAGTTCTAGGAGCTGGCTCCTCCTATGCCGCAGGTAGCAGAGGCAGAATGCTGGTGAGACGCTTCTGGGTTTAGAAGCTTCTCAGGAAGACCTGAGCCCAAGCTCTAACTCTAGCACTTATTAGTTATGTGAACTTGGGCTAATACCTCACTGTTTTGAGCTCAGTTTTCTTCATCAGTGAAATGAAGCCACTAATCCCTACTTTGCAGGATTACTGAGATTAAATGAGATAATAAATATAAATCCCCTGGCACAGATGTGTCCATTTCTAGCCTCCCCCTTCTCCTCTACCTCCCCTTCTCCTGTCTCACAGCAGTAGAATTTCTTAGTGTTCTTTGCTCCTGTAGGTTCTACTGATCCTCCTCTTCTCAAAATAACCACATACTTGGCCTCAGCCTTCCTCAGATTGTCCTGCTGTCTGAGTAAAGGAGGAAACTGCACCTTACAGATTTTGACAATAGTTAATACCAGAGCCCTACTGGGTAGATTTCAAAATGGCTTTTGTGGACATTCCTCTTATTTGAAGGCAGCCAGTCACCTTCTTAGACTGAGGTCCCTTCTCCCCCACAGAACTTCATGTGTCTGAGAACTGGCCTGTGACCAGCACTCTGAGACCTTATATCACATACTTTTTTTTTTTTTAACAGAGAGTACACCAATATTATATATATATGGTAGAGATGGGGTCTCACTCTTTTGTCCAGGCTGGTCTCAAACTCCTGGACTGAAGCAATCCTCCTGCCTTGGCCTCCTAAAGTGCTGAGATTACAGGCATGAACCAACATGCCAGCCATGTACTTTCCAGGACAATGGTAGTAATGTCTTTTTGCCTCAACAGATCAATGACTATTCTTGAAATGCAGTATTCCAAAATGCCCATGCATATTCTTAACTGCTTCTTACTCCTAGAAGTGGTCTCCTGTCAGATCATATGTTCTGATTTCTCTTATAGGATACATGGTGATCATTCCCATGGAAATGCATTGGCTCATACTCTCTTTGCCCTCTTTTTGAGTTCTCTGAGGCAGTATGTCTTGTTTTGAAGAGTCAGGCAGAAGTGGGTTTGAAACAGGACTTTGCATGGGTTACTTTCTGTTTTCATCATATGAAAAACAGACTTAATTCTAAACCATAGGATTATTGTGAATAGATGAAAAAATGTACGTATCTAGCAGAGTATCTAGTGCAAAGTAGATATCTCATGAACATGGGTGCTCTTTTGCCTTTTGGTGGTGAATCTGAGTGCAAATTGTATTGGGAATCCCCAAGACAACCCCTGAGAAGACTCACAGGACTCAGCCTGTGGTTGTACTCATAGCTAAGATTGATTTCAGCAAAAGGATACAAACCAAAATCAGAAAAGGGAAATGGTGCATGGGACAAAGTTCAGGGGAAACCAGGTGCAAGCTTCAGAGAGTCCTCTCCCAATAGAGTCACATGAGACGCACTTAATTCCTCAGCACTGAATTGTGATAATACAATAAAGTGTCATCTACCAGGGAAACTCATCAGAGACTCAGTGCCCAAGTTTTTATTGGGGGATGGTCACATCAGCATCCTGTGCCTACTATGTACCAAAATTCCAGACTCCCAGAAGGAAAGCAGGTGTTACCACTGTGCTTATAGGGATAGTCTGGGTACAGTGAGACACTCTTACCAGTTGGAGAAAGTTTTATATTGGTCTAGGGAACTGTTTACTATTCAAATTTTCAGCCATCAGCCAAGGGCTAGCCTTGCAAGAAGGCCTTTCTGAGGATAGCAGTCTTAAGCCTGGACATAAACTCTTTTCTGCATACATATAATATTGCATTGGTCATTATCACATGTTAAATTCAAAACAATGAGGAAGATTTCTTTCCTCACTAGGGTTTTTTGTTTCTTGTCTTGTTTTCCCTAACAAGGGCAATTCAAATGTCTTCTTGGCTGAGACTTCTGATGTGAATTTGACACAATGGAACCTGAGACTGCATGGGCTATGCTTCTCTACTTACTTACCTATGTCTATTAAACTGAACTTGAAGACAGGGCTCCTATCTCTTTTGTTTGTTTCTTAGGCACTGTGGGTGAAAAATAAAGAATGGGAGGGTGGGGACAGGAGAGTAGAGGGTCAAAACTTCCTAGAAATTAAGTATCTGCATTTTTTCTTCTTCCAGGTGTCATCATGCTGTTTTTCTCCCCGTTGTCTCTGTCTGCTGGCTACTGCCTGGTATGGTCGCTCTCATACATCTTCTTTCCAGGTGCTCTGTGGGGCAAGGCAGCCCGTCTTCCGTCACAGCACTGAGGAAGCTAAGCAGCTCTACCAGCTCCCACCCGCCTCTGTGGGGTTTGTGTCAGCATGTTGGGTCAAGCCTTGTGTAGCTGCACTAAAGCTTTACATGTACCTGTGTTGCCATATACTAGATACATGGTGTGTCTTGCCAGGAAGCCAGAAACGCAAAGTAGGCTCAGTGGCCTTCACGTCTTTCTCTTTATTCAGGGTTCTGACTCCCTTGGAGACAATACTTGTTTATTTTGTTTATGTCATGTAGAACAGAATGTGTCCCCCACCTCCCACTTCCCCCCCACCCCTGCCTCAAGCGCAGGGGGGGCGGGGGTTGAGTTCCAGCTCTGTTACCAGCATCCTTCACAACTGGTATGACCTCGGCCTCAGCCCTGCCTGGTGGTGCTTCTTGAAGCATTTCTTACTCTTGCAGACTCTGGCTCTGAGAGTACAGCTAATCACAGGACTCTCATGTTGCCCAGTTTGAATGTGTATAGGATTTTGTAATTTAAACATGCTGCATTTTAACAGTTCAAAGCTGCTGCCTTTTGCTTTGTTTAGTGATTAGATACATTGGTGACACAGGGCATCGTCTGGCTTGCAGGATCTCTGTGGATTTTCTTTCCTATGCTGGCAACTACTAAACTCTAGCTATTCAGATGCCACTTCATAGTCTAAAATCCAAATCAAATAGAAATAAACAGTACTATATAGAAAAGTTGTACCTCACCAAGAGCTCAGGTTCACTGAGCCCCAGACATTCCACCTCCCAGATGGTGGAAAAAGGATTGGTGGCTGGTTCTGCTCCATCCTCAGAGACTGTGCCAGAGCACCTTCTACCCTGGATATAACTTTTTGAAGTTTCCAGAACACTGTATGTGGTAAATATACATGTATTCTCAAATTAGATGGTTAAAAATAACCCAACGTAAGATTTGGCTCTAGTGGAATGGATAGTGCCTTCCTGTGAAATCATTCCTATGTTCCTAGTTAGATGGAGGTGCCTGTGTCCCATGACTTTCAATCTCCTTCACTTTAGGTTTTGTATTTTTGCTATCTGCTGTAGTGCCTGGCACTCAGAAATGTTGACTTTCTATGTGAATTGATTTAGTTGTGGATTCTAGTTAAGTTACATACAAGGTGACTACAACGTGGTGAGAATTTTAACAAATATACACGGCCTTAGGTATTTCAGTGTTATGTCCTTCAGTGCTGTACATTCATTTCAATGTAATGCTCCCCTTAATCAAAGCATTTTAGAAACCCCAATTTGAAAATGGTCTTCACATAAACTCTGAAGGACCAGCTGTAACAGTGCCTGAAAATAATAGATGCTCAACAACAACAAAACCAAAAAGCGAAAAACATGTTTTATTCTGAACTGACTAAATTTTGTCCAAAAACCTAACATTTGAGATTAGCCAATTATGTCCTGTTCTTAAATCAAATTAGGTATCATATTTGTGCTCAAATGACTGGTGGCTGTTTCTAAAATTTGAAACTATGTTGAAAGGAAAAAGATGCAATTCTGAAAGATGCAATTTCCATGTCCATTTTAAGTGACAGCAGCAGAGTTAAATATATAGACCCCCAGGAGGACAGCTTTGAAAGAGAAATACCCATTTGGATGTGTAAATTGTGGCTTGATTGTAACAGTAATAATTCATCCTTAATTGCCTCCAGTTTTTTTATAGGTTAATGACACCAGGATAGTTATAGGTCAGCTGTCAGCTGGTTAGCAGAGGGATCTATGCTTCCTTGCACCCCTCTGAGAGTATGGTTGTACTTCTATACGGTCTTGAGGGTCTCAGAAACGAACACTACTCATTCAATGCCTCAGACAGTGGTTTTTCTTGGGCTTCCGTTTAGGAACAAGTGAGAAGGCCAAGAAATCTGCACTTCTCAGATGAATACATGAAGCTAGCAGGGTTTAGATAGTTCTCTTTGTCCTAAACTTGAGAGAGAGTGTAGATTTCCCTCCTGGTCAACTTCTAGCCCCTTCTTCCTAACCTAAAGTCCTACTCCTGTGTCTGATAAGCAGAATCTTGTGACTGAGAATTCTGCTACTCTTTTAGCCCTGTGACCTTGAATAAAATGTTTAATCTCTCTAAGCCTATTTTCTTATCTGTAAAATGGAGGAGTTACTTTCTTTTAGGGTTATTTTGTGGGTTGAACAGCTGTGACGTTTTATGTGGATGAACATAAAGCACCTACACTAATGAATGGCATGTAAAAGATGTTAAAAAAATGTTAGATGGATTTTTGTCCCCTCTAGCTTTCTTATCTTCCTATATATACATATTTCAATTTAGAATAATAGTAAGAATAATAGTTAACATTGACTATGTAGAGTAAATGTATAATTAACATTTACTATATTATACCATATAACTTACTATGTGTCAGGAACTGTTCCTTGAATTTTACTATTTCACATAATCCCCTAAACAATCCAGTGAAGTAGTGACCACAGGTTTTAGATCAGCAGTTCTCAAAGTGTGATCTGTGGATATCTTGGGTTCGGTTCCTGAGACCTTTTCAGGGTCAAAACTGTTTTCTTTTCTTTTTTTTTTTTTTTTTTTCCGAGCTAGCTGAGGTTTTATTTTGGACCAAAAAAAAAAAAAAAAAAAAGCAATTGAATTGTTTTGCAGCTGGAGGCATGGGCAAGGGGGGTCCCCAGGCAGTAAACGCCCCATAGGTGGGGCTGAGGGCTAGGGCTGAGCCTTGGGTGGGTCTCCTGTTCCCTGTGCTCCCCTGCACAGGGGCCTCCCTCCTGGGCTCTGGGGCAGCCTCAGAAGGGGCAGGCTGGGAGGGGCTGTTGCAGCTGTTCACTTGAGCAGGAAGTCAGAGGACTCGGACACCAGCCTCCCATCGTGGGTCTCAATCTTCTTCACAACCACGGTCTTGGTGGAGCTGGTGCGGCTGAAGGAGCTGGAGCCTGCGCCAGAGCCAAAGCTGGAGCCCAGGCCATAGCTGAGGTCGGGGCCTGTGAGGCCCCAATAGGCAGAGCTCAGACCATCTTCATAGCCGCTGGTGGTCTTCGTATGGATACTCATGTTCTGCATCCCAGACTCCAGCCGGCTCTCCTCACCCTCCAGTAGCTTGTGGTAGGTGACGATCTCGATGTCCAGGGCCAGCTTGACATTCATCAGCTCCTGGTACTCACGCAGCTGCCGTGCCATGTCCTGCTTGGCCCGCTGCAGGGCGGTCTCCAGCTCCTGCTGCTTGGCATGACCATTATTGAGTGTCAAGTCCCCGCGCTGCTCAGCATCTGCAATGGCGGCCTCCAGAGAAGCCCTCTGGCCTTTGAGGCCCTCGATCTCAGCCTGGAGCCAGCTGATGTTCAGGTTCATCTCGGAGATCTCAGACTTCGTACGCCGCAGGTCATCCCCGTGCGTCCCAGCCAGCGTCTGCAGCTCCTCATACTTGATCTGGTATACACTCTCCGCCTCAGCCTGGCTGCGGGTGGCGATCTCCTCGTATTGTGCCTTGACCTCAGCGATGATGCTGTCCACGTCCAGGGAGCGGCTGTTGTCCATGGACAGCATGACACACGTATCGGAGATCTAAGACTGCAGCTCCCAGATCTCCTCTTCATACAGCTGCCTGAGGAAGTTGATCCTGTCAGTCAGTCCTTCCAGGCCAGACTCCAGCTCTACCTTGTTCATGTAAGCTTCATCCACAACCTTCTTGATGAGGGCAAATTCATTCTCCATCTCTGTATGCTTATTGATCTCATCCTCATACTTGTTCTTGAAGTCCTCCACCAGCCCCTGCATGTTGCCAAGCTCCGCCTCCAGCTTCAGCTTCTCCTGGCCCAGAGTCTCCAGCTGCCGCCTCAGGTTGTTGATGCAGCTCTCAACCATGTTGTCCATGTTGCTCCGAGCTGTTTTCTGCTGCTACAGGAGGCTCCACTTGGTCTCCAGCATCTTGTTCTGCTGCTCCAGGAACCGCACCTTGTCGATGAAGGAGGCAAACTTATTGTTGAGGTTCTTGATCTGCTCCTTCTCCTGGGTACGCGTGGCCTGATGTCGGGGTCTACCTCCAGGTTAAGGGGGCTCAGCAGGCTCTGGTTGACGGTGACAGTGGTGATGCCTCCCATGCCCATGCCGCTGGCCCCAGCATAGCCTGCAACCAGGCCACCCTGGAAGCTGCTGCTGCCCACTGGAAGCTGCTTCTTCTGTGATTGCCTCTTGACTTTTAAATCCACTCACTTCCTCTTGACAACCTCTACAGGGTGGGAGAGTTCATCTCATGAACCCTGGAGTCAGACCTACCATATCCTCCCTCCAGATCACCTCTACAACCCCAAAACTGCCAACATCAGCTCCTGAAACTCTATATGGGGATGATTCTGGCCCTCAGTGTCTGCCAGGTACATGGCAAGAGTTACTGGGGCCAAAACCTCAGGAGTGGCCCTCAGCCCATGACAGATGAGAAGTTGGCTAGTCAATGTCCAGTGTTTGCATCTCACAAGTGTCTGAGGGGCGTGCTACACCCTCTCCCAGAGCCTCTCAGTGGGGTGAGCCCGAGCAGGCCACACAGGTTGTCTGCTCATTAGATACCCCCAGTTGCCTTTTTTTTTTTTTTTTTTTTTTTTTTTGAGATGGAGTCTCACTGACACCAAGGCTGGAGTGCAGTGGCGCGATCATGGTTCACACTGAAAGCTCTGCCTCCTGGGTTCCAGCAATTCTTCTGTCTCCGCCTCCCAAGTAGCTGGGATTACAGGTGTGAACCACCACACTAATTTTTGTATTTTTAGTAGAGATGAGGTTTCATCTTGTTGGCCAGGCTGGTCTCAAACTCCTGACCTCAGCTGATCCGCCCACCTTGGCCTCCCAAAGTGCTGGAATTACAGGCGTGAGCCACCATTCCCGGCCGGCCTTCTTTCCCTTCCCTGTCTGCTTCCCCACTCCCTACACTGCAAAATGAAGGTCAGGGAGTTCATTCTTAGGTCAGGGAATCCATTCTGAGGTCAGGGAGTTCATTCTGAGGTCAGGGAGTTCAATCTGAGGTCAAGGGTCCATTCTGAGGTCGAAAAGTTCATTCTTAAGACAAGAAGTTCATTCTGAGGTCAGGCAGTTCATTCTTAGGTTGGGGAGTCTATTCTCAGGTCAGGGGATTCATTCTTGGGTCAGGACTTTATTCTTAGGTTGAAGAGTCTATTTTTAGATTAAGGAATCAATTACTGGGTCGGGGGTTCATTCTTAGGTTGGGGGTTCACTCTTAGGTCAGAGGGGTCCATTCTGAGGTCAGAGAGTCTATTCTGAGGTCAGGAAATCCATTCTGAAATCAGAAAGTTCATTCTTAGGTCCAGGAATTCATTCTGAGATCAGAGAGTTTATTCTACATAAACTCTGGATGGGGAGTCCATCCAGAGGTGGGAGGTCTTATTCTTAGGTCAGGGAGTCCATTCTGACATCAGGAAGGCCTAACCTAAAACAGTGTTTAATTGGAATCCCAGTATGGCCACTTAATAGCTGAGTGGACTTTAGCAAGCCAGGACCTCCAAGTCCACATGATGATGCCGTCAGGTAAGCTCATACCCTGGGCAAATCCCTCACTACTCAGCTCCTGCTCTGCAGCAGAGATGCTGAGTGCCTGTGTGTGGTGGACGCTCAGTGCTCCATCCAGATCCCGCTCAAGGGCCAGGGTCCTCCTTTCCCCACTGATGGCTGAGCCCCTTCTGCAGCCTCACCAAGGATTCTGTCCCCACTGGTCTAATGAGCAGCCTATGGCAGGGACAACTCTGCATGTTTCCAAAGCTCCAAGCTCCCCAGGGGCCAGTGGAGGCCTCTGAGGGAGCAGCATCAAAGCCTCACTGCTCCCGTACCGTGCACACACACACTCACACACCTACAAAGAGCCCCTCCCCCACGAACCCCTACATGCAAATCTCCATCTCAGGGTCTGTTTCTAGGGGACCCAACCTGATATGTACTTCATAATGCTGCTGTGATAATCTAAGACAGAATAATCATAGAGAGCAGAGCTCCGAACAATGTTAAAACATCAGTAGTGGCAGTAGCAGTATTTTGTTATTGTCAGCACTCTCATCATCAGGGTTTTATGGCCTGGACTCTGGCCTGTAGGTCTCAACTCTCCCATGGCCTCCTGAAACCCTCTCTCCCATACCCCTCCATAGCACATAGCTTTATAAATTAAAAGATCTCTAATGGCTCCCCCAGTGTTTGGGGGATTTCAGAGGGGCCAGGGAATAGTTTGGCCTCTGCAGCCATTTCCGAATTTTGTTCATGCTGTGCTGATGCTTCAGGAGTTGACCCCCAAGTAGCCACCAGCCACCAAAGTGGCACAGGCCGGCCTGAGGGTCATGAGTAACAGAGGTGAGCTGGATGCTTGGCTTCCCCTGGCATTTCAGACCTGCTAAGGTAGGCTGGGGTGTGGGCACGCTGAAAGAACACTCTTGTTTTCGATGCCAAGAAGAAACTTAAAACAACAAAAACAAAACAAAACAAAACTGGCCAGGCACAGTGGCTCACTCCTGTAATCCAGCACTTTGGGAGGCTGAGGCAAGTGGAACACTTGAGGTCAGGAGTTCAAGACCAGCCTGGCCAACATAGTGAAATCCCATCTCTACTAAAAATATAAAAATTAACCAGGCATGGTGGCAGGTGCCTGTACTCCTAGCTACTCAGGACACGGAGGCAGGAGAATCACTTAAACCTGGGAGGTGGAAGTTGCAGCAAGCTGAAATTGTGCCACTGCACTCCAGCCTGAGTGACAAGAGCAAGACTCTGTGTCAAAAATAAATAAATAAATAAATGAGTTGGACCAATGTGCAGCTTGAGGCAGTATTTCTCTGAGCTCTTTGTACTCCAAGGAAAAAATCTCCTGATGAGCGGCCCCCATGAGTGGTCCAGATGAGGCAGAAGAATAGGGCCTGGAGGCAGGGAACCTATAGCTGTTTCACACTGACTTCCTAGAACTAAACTGAAAGGAAAACCCTAACTTTCCACACCTAAGTAACAAAAGGATCAGAAATTACTCTCTTTGCAAACCACTTTTCTGTGCAGCAGATGGAAAATTAAAAGTACCTCTGATTGGTTGCTTTTTGCAGCCACTATGCAGATGATGTTTGTATAGGAGGGTTACCTTTGTAACTTCACTTCAGCCTCTGATTGATTGCTTTCTGCAACCAATCAGACTGATTGCAGGCTGCCACTTCATTTACATAGGTGAACACCAAGTGGCCAATGGGAAACCTCTAAGGGGCGTTTGGACCTGTAGATTCTATACCCTGGCCCTTGAGCGCCTGCTCTGCCTGTTCCCACACTGGAGTGTACTTTCATTTTCAGTTAGTCTCTGTTTTTGTTCTTTGTTGTTTCATTCTTTCCTTGCTTTGCTGTGTGTTTTGTCCAATTCTTTGCTCAAAACGCCGAGAACCTGGACAACTTGCAGTGAAGACCAAGACCCTCCTCTGGTAACACAGTCAGATACTTCACAGCCTGCTACTGAGGGATGCTGTGGAGCTTCCTGGGGCCAGGGTCCCTGTTGGATCCACAACTCTCCAAGTGGCCCCCAGCACTCTGTGACCCTCCACATGGCAGCCTCCTCCCAGGAGACTTGTAGACTGTATTAGCTTCCTGCCAGCCCCGCTGTGTGTCTGCTCATACAGCATGATGGCTGTGTTCCTTACCGAAAACCTCTGCTCCTCATGGGCAGGAATGCCCTTGGAAGAGGAGCACCAGCGGGCCGCAGGTCAAACACAGGACAGCAACCTCACTAATCTCATCCTCAAGGTCTTTGCTTTCTCTCGTTTGGGACTTCTTCCACCTAAATCTAGCCTCACTGCTAGATCCTGAGAAGACACCATTTTTGCACTCCACAGAGCCCTTTCCAGCACATTATTCTTCCTTCAACCCACTGGGGTAGCTTTGGTTTGGCCTGCTCACCCAGCACTCTATCCTTTATCTGGGATCTGACTTAACTCCACTAGTCACAGAGGTGGTTGCAAGAATGGGCCTCACCAATTAAATTACTTCATGCACTGTCACAGCTTAGTGCTTGCTGCAACTCTGGCTGCATAATAAATATGCATTTGAAAAGGGCACAGTGGAGCCAGCTGAAGACTCATCCGTTGCACGTCTGACAACTGTTTGCTGTCACTGGGGCCTCACTCAGCTCCTTCTCGAATAAGCCTGTCCATACCCTCTTTCCAGCTGGCCTAGTCCAGGTTTCCTCACAGCATGGTAGCTGCATTCAAGGGTGAGCAGAAAGAGAGAGAGACAACGGTGTGGGGGATTGGGGTGAGAGAGGAAAAAAAAAAAGGAGGGGGAGTAAGCACAGCCGAGCTGGGAGGAAGCCACATCACTTTCTGTGATCCAGCCCAGGAACTCCTTTCTGCCTAGATTCAAGCGGAGGAACATAGACACCACCTCTCAGTGAGAGCAATGTCAGTCATGCTGTTAGAGCAGGAGGTCTGGGAGATCTAAAACTGTGCAGACACCTTCGAGCAGTGGAATCTGCCACCCGTGACCTGCACTCAGTGCCTACCCGAAGGTAGGTACCATGTGTGCATTAGGTCATAGCAACCCTTTGATCTTGACAAAGCCTTGAGGCAGGGTAACTAACTTGCCGAAGATCATGCAGCTGGTAAGTGGCAGAGCCAGGATTTGAACCGAGGATGCTCAGCTCCAGAGGTTTCTATGGACTTGGGCCTGTTCTCATAAATTTTGAGAGGTAATTGCATTCCTTACGTATAAAAGGCAATGAGCTAAAAAGGACAATAGAAGAACAGAATACTAGAAAAAAGGACCAGTGAGGAACATGAGATCATGAAAGTAATCTTAGAAAATAAAGATATAATTGGCAAGATAAGATAAAAAATAAGTCAGTAGAAAGGATACAAAATAAAGTTGTTTGTTAATTCCCAGAGCACAGGGAAAACAAAGAGAAAAAAAAATTAGAGAGAGGGGCCAAAATTGCAAAAACAAAAGAAAGAGAAAAGAAAGTAAATGGGAGAAAGCCATCCCAAAAAAATAAACTAACGTTTCCAGAGGGTGAAGGAAATCCATACAGACTGGAAAGGAAGGATCATTAGGGAATGACTCTAGGAGTGAAGGGCCTTTCAAGCAATGAGGGGTGCTCTGGAAAGGCGGGCTCACCAGACAATGTGATTAAGGCACATTATTTTGTGAACAGCAAAAGCAACAAAGATAAAAGCAATTAGGAACTCCAAGAAAAATCAGATCCTGTTCCATTAAGATATAGCTGAATAGGAAGTAAAGTAAAATAAGCATGGCGTGAGGAGGGTTGAAAAAGAGAAGGCTATATACTGGACTTTGAATCTGGGAATGTCACCCTTTAGGGGGTACAGATATTGTGGGAGAGAACAGAGCGAATCCTACATATGTGTGCTTCTACAGTAATCAACAGTTAGGCCTAATAGTGAAAATGCTGCTTATTTCTTTTCAATGCTTAGACTCAATCTAGAGAAAGAATAAACCTAATCATTGCTGTAGAACAGAAGGTAAATGTAGTCATCCTTGATACTGTAAATGTGAAGACAGTTCTTACCATATTAACTAGAATTAGTTTTGATGGCATCTAACTAATGAGCTCAAAATGATGTAAACAAAATAAACTCGTAGTTCTGACTTGCCTAAAAAAGAACTTACAGTACCTCTATGAAATAAAGGAAGCCAAGTCCTTCCACCCTTCTCCCTACCATCCCTAGGATATGGCCCACAACTGCATGGTCCAAAACAGCAGCCAAAGCGCCAGCCATCACATCTGCATTTCAGGTAGTGGAATGAAGACATGGGAGATGACCCAGCTTCCCTAGTCTTAGGAAGTCCCACACAACACTTCAAACTACATCTCATCATCCAGATGAGGCATATGCCACAGCTAGTGGGAGAGAAACTAGGAAGCATGGTCTTCAGGCTGAGTGGCCACGTGCAAGTCAGAGTTCTATTTCCACAGGTGGAGGAGAGCATGGAGGTGACAGCGGCTCATGTGTTAGTCACAGAGATGGGACTCAGGAAGAGATGGTTGAGGGAACTGTTATCCTCGTCCCAGAGAGCAGAGTTAGACAACAGTCTCTGTCACTGATGGAATAAGAAGCAGAGAAGAATGATGTATTTAAAGCAGGGAAGAATTATGTATTTAGTCACCTCTAGAACTAAATCTAATGAAATTAGCTAAGAGACTGTTTTGTAAGATTCCATTGTAGTGGAGTCACTGAAGATTGTCCAAAGTTGGTAAGTCAAGCAATTGAATTACAAGCTCATTATTTAGAATTATAGAGGTAACTGCCAAAAGAACAAAAAATAGGAACAGTTCCAAGTGTTTACCCCACGAGCCTGAATGGGAGAAGCAGCACGGGGCAGGACAAGAGGCACCTGCTCTCCTTAGACACCTTCTACGTTCTTGGATCACTGTGCCATGAGTTGGAACTTTGGCTTACATTTTTAAATTAAATTAATGAAGCCTCTGCTTCCACCCAAGGTTGGGGACAGAAGATTTGCCAGAAAGAGGAGAGAACCACTTGGCCAGTTGCTAACAGCTGCCCTCCCCAATCTCCATGAAGCCAGGGCCCCCAAGGAATGTGGAGGGTAAGGCTGGGGAGGCTTGGGGAATGGTCAGCTCTCCTGTCAGTGGGCCCCTTTCAGATCCAGCAGGGATGAGAATCCTCACCACCCTGAATGCCCTCTAGAGGTCCACAACTGGTAGCAGGAATGGAAACTGGGGATGTTCCACCTGGGATGACCCTCTGATGTCACAGGATAAGGGGAGGGCCCGTGGGGAGAGGCAGGATCTTCTCAATGACCCCAACCCTCGCCGGTCCTAGGCACTGGCTGCCAAGAAAGGGCTGCCTGGGGCCCTGTGCCGGCACCCTGAGGTGATCCCCCACCTTCCATCAGGCTCTTCCCATCATACGCTGTGCATTCATCACCTCGGAACCATCCTGGGACAAAGTGCCAAAGCCAGCCATTAGACCAAAATGCTCACCAGAAGCATTTTTTAGATAACACCTCAGAAATTTGAAACAGCACCAAACTAAAAGCTATACCGCTTTAGAGAGGCAGAGACATCTACTCTCCTGAGCAGTTTTTAAAATCTCCTAGGGAAAAACAAAAAGTCTCTCTAAGCAACCACCTGTCACGACAAAGGAGATTTCCTTGGACTTTTTAACATGCCAAATGTTTGACAGAGGGAAGGAACACTGGTTTCTTGATCAGAAAAGATGCAGCAGAGCGGCTTTTGTCAAAGGCTAGATCACCCTCGTGTGGCTGATTCTGTGAATGGCAATTCAGAATCGAAGAGTAAGATCAGACAACTTCAAAAACAGGAAAACTGGCTGGGCATGGTGGCTCACGCCTGTAATCCCAGCATTTTGGGAGTCTGAAGCAGGCAGATCATCTGAGGTCAGGAGTTTAAGACCACCTGGCCAACACGGTGAAACCCCATCTCCACTAAAAATACAAAAATTAGCTGGGCATGGCAGCATATGCTAGTAGTCTCAGCTACTCGGAGGCCTAGGCACGAGAATTGCTCGAATCCAGGAAGCAGAGGTTGCAGTGAACCTACATCGCGTCACTGCAGTCCAGCCTGGGTGACAAAGCAAGACTCTGTCAAAAAAAAAAAACAACAAAAAAAAAACTAAGCTCAACAGTCAAGCCTGAAGTAATTGCAGAAGAGTGTAAAATAATAATTGATTTCATTAAATAAGCTGCGGAGCACTTTTCAACCCAGGCTCTTTTATTCTCTAGTTAAGAGCAGTTGTTTTCAAAGTGTGGTCCCCGGGCATGCTGGATACCTGGAAATTGGTTAGAAATGCAAATTCTGGCCTTGCCTGGGTCCTGCTGCAACTGAAACTTAGAAGCTAAGGCTCTGGCACCCTTGTGTTAGCAAGGATTCTGACACTCCCTCACTTTGAGAACTGTAGTTAGCATTAGATTTGTTACTGTCTGGCAGCAAAACAGAGCTGATAGCCAAGGTGTTAACCCTTCAAGGACTAGGAAAACCCATCTGGACATTCTTAAGGAGTTTTAATAGCGACAGAAAGTCCTTTCTTTGCTCCCTGGCTTAGAAAGAGTCCCCAGCAGCAGCCCCTGAGACAATAATTGCACTGCAAGCCATTTGAGATGTGATCCCAGGGGCACCTGTTGGGGTGCGGGGATGTGAGGCAGGCAGGGAGAGAAGAAGCCGTCACGGGGCAGCACTGCAGGTGCCTGGGCTCCAGCTCTGGGGAGCTCCAAGATGGTGCAGGGTGTGCCTCAGAGATGTCCTGCCCGAGGGGTTGGAAGCTGGGATATTTGTACTCCAGTTCCCATCTGTCCTTATTGAGGGACACTCTTGGGTGTTAACTCTGGGCATTCCTGCCTTGCCCCTGGTAAGGTCCAAGACTGTGGCCATAAAACCCTGGTCTGGAAAGGAATGAAGAAGGTCCCTCACTGGCTGCTCCACTCAGCTTTCCCAGGCTGCAGGGGGAGAGGGAAAGTGCTTGCCACCCACTTCTGAGTCCCAAGACTCTTCGATTCCTTATTCAAAGCCCACTGATCAATCAAAGCCTCTCTCAAGTCCCGTCTTTGCCAAGCACCTCAGCATCTCCCAATTGGGAGTGGCCTCTCTCTGCACACGGAGCAGCCCTCAGATGCACGCATCACTCAAACATCTCTGCTGATGCTGGGCAAACCAGGACCCACACGGCCTGGCCTGCCCCCTCCTCAAGACCTTTCCACTAATGACTAACATTGGGGAGAGAGCGAGAAATGAATGCCACAGAAGGGGCAAGGAATGTTCAGAGAGAAGGAACACCACAGACCTTTCCAGAAAGTGCGGATGGCTGTAAAGAGAAGGTGGCATCTGAGCCAGTCCCTGAAGGATGGCGGGAATGTGTGCAGAAATGAGGCAAGGTACTCAAGGCAGAGAGGGCAGCCTGAGGGCTGGAACAAGCACCGTGGATTCCACGTGGCCAAAACATGGGACAGATGGAGAACGGTGGCAACCCAGCTCACATCTCATGATGAAGGGCCTGACGCCAGGGACCCTAGTCTAGGACATGCTGCAGAGTGACAGTTGTACCCGGGCAAGTCCCTTTGAGGAGCATGTGTGGATTCAGGATCAGAAAAGCCAGTATCCCATTAAGAGAAGAAGAGAAGATGGGAGTGGAGTTGGGGTAATCGTGCCACAAGACAAGAGCTGCGCCCACTACTCAGGTATTGCTCAGCTATCCACATGCCAGCATTAGGAAGTGGGTACCCTGATTTTACAGACTCGGAGGGTTATATCATTCGGAGGAGGTCACGCAAGGCTATCTGGCTCCAAGTTCGTGTGATCTTTCTGCTCTATGCACCTGGATTGTTCAAATGGCCCCAGAGAAAGACGGCTGAGCCCAGACTCCAGACCCACAGTAGGAGCTGCAGGGGTATGAGCGACTCAGCAAGGCTGAAGTAAGTGTGAGCCTCAGAGTGTGAGAGCAATGGCTGGCCCCTGCCCTCAGTCCTGAGTCAGGAGGAAAGGACACAGACACGGGCCCCAGCCCTCAGCCCTCAGTCAGGAGAAAGGAACATACAGCAGCTGGGAGACAAAGAACTAGAAGCAGAGGAACCCAGTGGCCATGAGGTCACAAAAGTCACCTCCAGCCACTTGGACCACAGGACATGGCTCTGGGCAGTTGGCATGTCAACTGAGCCTCAAGGAAAGAGAACTTCTTTCTGTTTAATAATTTATTGAGGTGAAGTTCAACATAAAATGGGCTATTTTAAAGCAAACAATTCAGTGGCATTTAGTAGTTTCACAATATTGTCCAACCTCTATCAGTTCCAGAACATTTCCATGATTCAAAAGCCTGGTACCCATGAAGGTGCTTCTCCCCATTCCTCCTTGCCCACAGCCCCTGGCAAACACCAACTGGCATTCTCTCTCTGCAGATTCACCTATTCTGGATATTCCACAGAAATGGAATCTTACAACGGGTGACTTTTGTATCTGGCTTCTTTCACTCAGTATGTTTTCAAGGTTCATCTACATTGCAATATGTATCAGTACTTCTTATTTATGTATTTATTTTAGAAATGAGGTCTCTGTTGCCCAGGCTGCAGTGCAGTGGCATGATCATCACTCACTTCAGCCTTGAACTCCTGAGCTCTAGAGATCCTCCTGCATTATCTTCCCAAATAGCTAGTACTATAGGTGTGACCTACTACACCTGGCAATTTTTTTTTATTTTTTGTAGAACCTAGGTCTCATGATGTTGCCCAGGCTGGTGTGGAACTCCTGGCCTCAAGTGATCCTCCTGCTTCAGCCTCTCAAGGCACTGGGATTACAGGGATGAGCCACCACACCTGGCCAGTGCTTCATTTTTCGTGGCTGAATAGTATTCCGTTGTATGGATATACCACATTTTGTTTTTTCATTCATCCATTGGACATTTGGATTGTTTCAATTGTTGGCTATTATGAACAATCATGAATACTCCTCTGTATACCTATTTTCAATTCTTTTGGGTATTTACCTAGAAGTAGAATTGCTAGGTCATATGGCAGTTCTATGTTGAATTTCTTTTGGAATTATTTTTCACGGTGACTGAACCATTCTACATTCCCACCAGCAACGCACAAGGGTTCCAATTTCCCCACATTCTCACCAACATTTGTTATTTTCCATTTTTTGATTCTAGGCATCTTAAGATTGCAGAGTTGGCACCTTATTCGGGTTTTGATTTGCAAGTCCAGAGAAGCGCATTCCTGGTAAACAAAGCAGCACAGGCCATTTTACAAGGCTGTCGTTCCCGAGGGTCTTATGTTTTTAAGTGCCATGCCCTCAGCTCGAAGCTCAGCTCATTGAAAGCAGGGATCACACATCTTACCTTTTCTTTGTGTCATCGGCTCTGAGCACCCATGGCTCAATGAGGTTCACAGCCCCTTTCCACTCTGATCTATAGTTGGCCTGCATGGTTGCGTCAATAGGAATAGCCACCTCCAAGGCTATGCCCAAGGTCACCAGTGTTGCCTGTGAAGGACACTGAATGTGCCGGGTCCTACAGAGGATGCTTGTGCAACCACTTACAATGACTGCTATGATTGACACTTCAGTGTCTGTCTGAGGCCTGGTACTTCCCTTCTCAGAGGGCTTCAGCTGATTTCCAAATGCCTAAGGGGTTTTTTCCAGGTCCTTGGAAGAAGTTTCTCTGCTCCTCTTGCCAGACAAGAAAATGACACCCTCCCCAGCAGCCCTCAAGTCTCAAGAGTTGTGTGTAAATTCCCCAGTTCCCACCCCCTCCCTGCCCTCCAGGGGGAAGAATTCTGAAGCATGTGTTCTATGCTGTTCTATGAGGAGCTGCAGAGTATGATTACGATCTGGTCACCCACAGCAGTAGCAGCCTGGGTAAGCTACTCCTCATCCATCCCAATTCCCCATACCTTTATGCCTAGCAAATCAATGACTTGCACCAAATACCTGCTCCGTATCTGCTTCTTGGGGAATACAAACTAAGACATGTGCTATGTGCTAGGTACCTCCTACACAGTAATTTATAAAACCTGCCTAGAAGCAGAGAAATAACACTGTCCCTGAGAGCTAAAAGTCAGTAAGACTTGGAACATACCTATGTAATGTCACCTTTAGGAGGCTCCCAGCACACGAAGTGAACAAATTAAAATGTTCACCACCCGAATGTGGAAATGCCCAAAAAAAACGGTGGGGTAATTTACGGGGGCAAATGTGGGCAGGGCTGGTGGGAAGGGACTATGGTCACCAGACTCATGTGGGGTATCTGGTCTCCCTGATGACCAAGTTTCTTCCTGGGAACATAGATCCTTCAGGCCCTGTCAGCTTGTGCCCTTGGTCACTGGAATCATGCCATCGACTGTGTTTCCGCGTTCTGACCCATGCTCTTATAGCCACCTGCACCAGCTCACACAGAGAACACATGCCACTGAGCCCCTGGGAAGTTGGTTCTGGCTGTAGGTGAACTAACTGACACACCGTCTGGAATGCAGCCTTGTGAGCTTGTTCCTGTGACTGTCCCTGGCCAATGGACCCATTTTCAGAGCTCAGGGCAAAGCCAGCCTCAGGACTGTGGGGAGTTCTTTGAGGTGGCATCACTACGTAAGGCCTTGAGGCGCCCTGTTTTCTTTTTCTTTTCCTTTTGTTTCTGAGACAGTGTCTTGCGTTGTTGCCCAGGCTAGAGTGCAATGGCGTGATCTCAGCTCACTGAAACCTCTGCCTCCCAAGTTCAAGCAATTCTTCTGCCTCAGCCTCCTGAGTAGCTGGGATTACAGGCACCTGCCACCATGCCTGGCTAATTTTTGTATTTTTAGTAAAGACGGGTTTTCATCATGTTGGCCAGGTTGGTCTCTAACTCCTGACCTCAGGATCCGCCCACCTCGGCCTCCCAAAGTGCTGGGATTACAGGCATGAGCCACCACACCCGGCCAAGGGGCCCTATTTTCAAGTTTCCATTAGCAGCAAGTGGCAAACCCAGGTCACACATAAATTAAAAAGGAGTTATTGCCAATACTAGGCTTTTCCCTGGAGCCTTGGGGCAGGACCACAGCAAGGACTTGGAGAAGGAAAGTTATGAGTAAGAACTCTGGCTCCCTTGCGGAATAGCAGAGCTCTACAAAACTTAGTGGGTTAACATGACAACCATCATTTATTTTGCTCACAAATCTGCAATTTGGGTGTGGTGTGGCAGGGTAGGCTCATTTCTCTCCAAGCCATGCCAGCTGGGTACCCAACCTGGGACCAAGGTGGCTCACACAAGTCATTCACACAACTGGTTACTGGGCACGCGTTGCTGCTGGCTGGCTGAACTGGAGCTGGGCTTTGCTTGCAGCGCAGCACTGGGCTCCAAGGACCTGTATAGCTAGACAGCAGCACCAGCTGTATCTCCTTTTACAGGCCAACCTTGACAGCCATGGAACACCATTTAGCCCGAGCTCACACAGTCACAAAGGCCTGCCTGATCAAGGGAGGGACTCAACACCATCTCCTGCTGGGGGGTGGCAAGGTAAGGTTCTAGATGAGCACATGGGACCAGAAACTTTTTTGCGGCCATTTTCAGAAAATATAATCTGTCACAGTAAGGCATCAAGGCAATCATTCTCCATAGCTCATGTGTGTGCATGTAAGTGTGCATGTGACTGTCCACGTGTGCATCTGTGTGTGCACACGTCTTACTCCAGCTCTGCCCTCTCTCTCTGGTCACACAGCCTTCACTGCTGCCTCATCCTCTGTCTGTGCTCATGGACTCAGTTCTTTCTGCCTTCTCAGACTCCTTACTCCTTCCTTTGGAAACAGCTCCTCCACTTTACTTCTTTTGAGAAACTTCCTCTCTAGGTGGTTTCGGTGGGACTGTCCCTCAGGCCACTCATCCCCACTGGGCAGCAGAGGGGTGGCACATGACTGAAGTTGGACCAATCCAACTCTTTCCTGAGACTCTGACTTTAGTGGAGATTCCCAGGTGCTGGACACTGGTCATAGCTCTGTCAGTTCAACTCAGGCCCTGAAGCATCCACTGCCCCGTTCTTGTTCCCAAACCCAAGGAGCCACCTTACTAGTGCCTTCTGTAGACTCTGCAAGCATCCTGCAATCTTCCCTTAAACATTAATAAATAAGCATATTTAGTTCCAATCCCACATAGAGGCTTTGCAGCCATCTGACCTTTCAGATGGCTGGTGGCTGAGCTGGGAAGAGGGCTGAGATCCAAACCAGAAATGATCCCTACAACCTTCTCAGACAAATGGTATAATTGTAGGCTGGGCAAATGCTCCAGATGGTGCCTCTCTGACGCACTGCCATTTAATGTCTATAGTGCCCACATCCCCATTTTACAGAGGTAGTAACTGGGGGACAGAGAAGGCAAAGCTCAGATTTTGCAAAACATTATCTGACCTCATAGAGTTTGCTCCTTCAGTGAACCTCAGAATCTCTTCAAAAGTCAGGTCGCCAATTAACCTCCCAGAAATGCAGCCCCAGCTCACTCTGAACTGGCAGTGGCTCAGATGATCCTGTTAAGGCTGAGAGACAGAAAAAAAAAAACAGTGTTTTTGGTGGCAGTGCATTAGAGTCACAGCTGCTTTTCTGTCACTGTAGATCAACTGGTTCCAAGTCACGCAGCCTCTCATGGCAAGCAAATGCTGTTAAGATCCTGCCCCAGAGAATAACATCGACAATGGAGGAAAAGATCAATCCTGTGTTTACAGACTTAAAGATCCTAAAGTCAAGCCTGTCGTCAGAACTGCCAAGGCCTCTGCATGTGTGACCAGATGTGCCCTTCCTCCCTGGATGGGCTCCACGCTGCACATGGGATCGCTTGCTCCATGGCTGCTTAAACCACTGGGCTCATCTTCAGAAGGTGCCCATGTGATTTGGTGACAAATCCCACCAATTTGTCAATACACTTCTTCCAAGTTTAAAAGCCAGTCATTGGAGGGATTGTTGGCAAATAAGGAAATTGCAGTAGAGGCAAAATGTCAAAGCATGATTCTGCTTTCCTAACGCTTTCTGGATGCTACTTCTTGCTCGGCTCCATATGAAGCAGTTGGCAGGCATTGTTTCCTTCGCTCCTCACATCAGCATGAGGAGATGGACATGACCATTGCTCCCATTTTACAGAGGAGGCAGCTGAGCCCTCGAGAGGCTCCCTTGCCACAGCCACCCTGCTAATGCTTAAGCCACACTAGTCAAGTTGCAAATAACTTTATGTTCATGCCCAATTTTAAATAGTATAAACGATAAAAGGGATTTCCTGGCTCTTGAAACTGAGAAGTCCAAACTTGAGGGATGATTTGACTCCCAACATAGTCATCAAGAGCCTGATTTCTTCCCAGCTTTCCTGTCTGCCCCATTACCATCAATGGTCTACCACTCAGGACAACACGATGGCTGCAGCAGCACTATCTATACACCAGGGGTCCAGAAGGGAACGGAGAAAAATCTCCTTTCCCAGAATCCTTCAGCAAACACCTCCAGAGTCAGTGTTCATAACTGAGCCTCCCAACACCCTCAGCTGGGCTCAGCGCATACAGTGCCAGTCTTGTGCCCTTTGGAGCCAGGGATGTCTCTGACACCCCAAACTCCAGGATTATAGGGGGAATAAAAGCCAGGGTTGCTTCCAAAGAGAGCAGGGAGTGTTGAGGATCGATCATCCCAACTATGCAGCTGAAAAGCAATGATTTGAACCCAGGCTTGTCTGTTCATTCAAACAGTATTTACTGAGCCCTTGCTATGGGTCAGGCACAATTTTATATGCTGGAGACACAAACCTAAAAGGACCCTCACATAAAGGCAGACCCCACAAACCTACAAGGCAGAACAGCTGCCTCTCAGGACTAAAGTCTTGGATTTTTAAAAGGTCTTGGAGCTGGATTAATGTTTTTCTTTTCTAGCTATGAATCGACACGGTGACACCAGGATGGTTCTTTGTCTCTCAGCCTCCTTATCTATAAAATCAGAAATAATGGTACCTCCTCCAGTAAGTTATGTTAAAGAAATGAAAGGAGCTTATTATATAGGAAACTTAAAAGCAGCACAACATCCAAACTACTGAGCATGCAGTAAATCAACTCTTTCCCACTTCCATCCCATCCATGCTGATTTAGATCAAGTGTAACTGCCCTGGAGTTTATAAAGCCGTTTTAGTTCATAAAGCCCGGAAGATGCTCCTTCACCCTCTCTGCTCAGCCTCCAACGTGTCTTTTTAATAATCCAAACTTTCTACCTACTCAACTGAAGTGTGTGTGTGTTTGGGGCGCGGAGGGGGGGGGCTATACTAAATAGCCCAACTGTTTTCGACTTGTCCTGAAATCAAGATTCTCTTAGGAATGTAAGCAAAGGAAGCCGACAGGACACCAAGAAAGCACAGGTTATTTCACTTCATCTAGCTACAGCCAGTCCTCTCCTGGCTTTGCAATTAATTATTCAGCCTCAGACCAGCAGATGGAGCTGAGAATCGTGCGTCTGAAGAAACGAGGTTTTTCTTTTACTTCACAAGCTAGTTTCTCGAGCCTCCACAGTGGTTACATCTTGTTGAGCCTGTTTGTATAATTCTGTAAAAATCCAGTCCTCATTCCGGAACAGTTGAAACGTAGCTAATGACGCGAAGAACAGAATCTCAACCCCAGCTGGACCCGGGTTTCCCGGGGCTCCTCATGCCTCAGGGCGGTGGGGAGCCGCCATCACCCCACACCTCACGTCCTCCCCCTTTCCCCAGTCCCCTCCCACTTTTAACTGCGTTTCCCATCTGACTAAAACTGGCTTCCTCCGTGTCCACCAAGACGTCGCCTCCCAAGGAGCGCGATCGGCTCAGGCACTCGGACACGCGGATTCCACGGGACGCGACCAGCGTCGCCCTAGCCATGGCCTCAAGCCTCGCGGCGCCTCACATGCTGCCGGACAGAAGGCCTCGGTGGGGTCAGGCGGCTGCTGCTGGCCGTGACTGCATTAAGTGGCGACGTTTCACGAACCTTTTAACTGAAATCACTCCAATACAGGCGCCTGCGGGACGAGAGGAAACCGCTTCACCAGACCCCGCCCACCTTCCCCTCCCTCTCCCGCCAAGCGTCCACCGCGCCGCAGAACGAAAAGCGAACGCCCCTCCCACCTCCAGGGGCGAGACCTAACAGGTTTGGCCCAATCAGGGATTCCACCTAACCACACGGGCCGGAGTCTGTGACCCGGTTGGACCAATGAAAACTCGAGGGCGGATTTGCCAGGGTCTTCTGGGAAAGTGATACTCCCGGAAACTACCCCCTCCTTTACGCCACACCTGGGCGGAGTTAGTCTTCCAGCCCACAGTCCCACTGGCTGATTTCGCTGCCCGTCACGGGAAGGCGGGAGAGGGCGGGCTGGGACGTTTGCGTCTGCGCGCAGCCGGGCTAGCCGCGCGCGGGAAGCCGCGGAACTGCGCCGGAAAGTCCCCTGGTTCTGGGGCCCGGGTGACCCAGACTAAGCCTCCAAGAAGGAATAGGAGGGGAGAAAGGCAGCTCTTCCCGTGCCCCTGCCCGAAGCCTCGGTGGGCCCACCCTGTGACCTCCGCGGCCGGCCCCTCCGTGGAGCTGCGGCCCGAGCGGGGGGCGTCCCGACCGTGGACGCCGCTGCCGGCGCTGACCCGGGACGTCGCGGCGCAGGTAGGTTGCGGTCCCCTGGCGGTCTGACCCCCAAGACAGCCTGTCGTGCATACCCCACGCTCTTCTCCATTGCCGAGAATGAGACACGGCTGTGCCTTTGTCCACGTGGTAGAGTTGCCGCCGGCGTGAGGCTCTCGCCTGTGCAAAACGCGTGGCAGCGAATTCGCTTTGCAATGAGGAAAGGCGCGTCCCCGCACGGAGCAGCTCTTGAGTGTGAGGAGGGCGGGGCAGGGCGTGAGTCTGTCTATGTTTGGATTAAAGGCGGCTCGAGGGAAGTAAGGCCGTGCCACTGTGGCAGCTTCTCCCGTCCAGCTCCGGATACTCGACGGTGCGGGCCGTGGGAGGAGGCGGTGATCTTCACAGTTTCTTACTCCAGTCCTCACGGTCTGGTTCTTTTTCTGATTTGACACAGGCAGCGGGGCCGACGGCCCCATAGGTAACTGAGAACCAAAAAGTGGAGATGATCCTTCTATGGGGTGTGGGGGCGTGGCCGATCGTTAGATTGTGTTTGGAAAGACAGCCAGGGGCAGAGCTGGAGAAGAGGGATGTCTGAGATGATGGGGTTACTGGTGCCATGGAGGGAGGTGGAGTGAGGTGGAGGTCGGGAATTCCAGCCAGAGAGAAGTGGGGTCCCTGGGAGAAAATTTCCACGCCAGCAGTCCTGGAGTTGTGCTCACGGAGAGTTGTTGACGCAAGTAAAAGGACGGCATCGTCTTGACAAAATTTCAGCCTCAGTCCACTCTTGTGAATGATAGATCAGGAGTGTGCTTACTATCATTACCTTGATACAGACCTAGTTTTCCATTTTCTCATTTGTAAAACTGTTATAGGAATACCTTTCTCATCCTTTTGTGGTGACATTTAAATGAGGTAATGTATGTGAAGCCCTTTGCAAACACAGCGCTTCTTATTCGTGGGTTGCACGTGGGGTGGATTCAACTAACCTCGAATCAAAAATATTCTTCAGAAAAAGAAAAATGCGTTTGTACTGAACATGTGGAGACTTTTTTCTTGTGATTACTTTCTAAACAATGCAATATAACAACTATGTACATCGCATCTACGTTGTATTAGGTATTACAGGTTACCTAGAGATGATTAAGGTATATAGGAGGATGCGTGTAGGTTATATGCAAACAGGACAACATTTTATCAGGGACTTAAGCATCTGCATGTGTTGGTATCCTCGGGGGTCCTGAATCCAGTTCCTCACAGATACGATGGGACCGATGTATTCAGTTCAGAGTACAGTTGAGGCTTAACTTTGAGGTCTGTGGAGGGAGTGGAAAGACCCACGACTGAAACTGGCTCTTAACTGCTCATTTTTAGAACAGCTTCCCTCCCAGCCAGCGCTTTACCAGAGGCAATGCACCACCACCTTTGTCAGCTGTTACAACTACCTGGCTCTTTCCAGCTCTATGTGGAATGTGTTATCTATTTCATAAATTAATCATTTAAAAAAAAAGAAAGTTAAGGTCTTTGAAATAAAAAAATATTCATTATTTAAGTTTGTAAATATGAACTATTTTGGTAATGTCCTGTATTTTAGTAATCCACTATTTTAGTAATTTCCTCTATTTGTTTTTTAAGTGAAATATTTCAGTTGTGGAGAAAAGAACATAACAGTTATGCCTGTACCCCAAAAAAAGTAAATGGGAATTTTTTTATGGTTTAGGACTTTTTTATTGGAGGGGGCAATTCAACATCAGCTACAGTTCAAATTCTGTGCCCACACCCCAGGAACTTTGAATTCTAACATGTCTTTCTGTTGAGGCACTGTGGCTCCACCAGACTTATCTGGTGGATATTAGTACCCGTGTAAGCTGAGTGTCCTCCCTTCTAATCCCCGCTCACCCAAGAGGTTTGCTTCTTCCAGCTTATCGTGGGGATTATGGCTGCCATTTTGGTTCTGTCCTCATGTCACGTGTGTTTCTACCCTCTTAAGAAACCTGCCTTCTCTGCCCTCCCAGTTCCTCTCGGGTGAGCTCATGATCAGCTTTCCCAGACTCAGCATCTGAGGAGCATTTCATTGGTTTGGTTGGCCTTTATGGGGCCAGTGACCACTCTTCCCTTCAACATGGTCCACTGTCTTTGCCCAGGGGCAGTCATGACTGTTGCAAGCATTCAGGAAAGAGTGGCCTTCCATAGTCAAATTAACTCCATTTTATGAAATGGGATTTTAAATCTCCTGGTCTAGTCAGCCCTTCTTACCCTCTGTGAATTGATTCCAGCAACCCCCCACCTCCGCAACAGACCAAATCTGCTGATGCTCCAAGTCCTTGATATAAAATGGCATTAAGGCCGGGGGTGGCTCGTGCCTATAATCTTCAGCACTTTGGGAGGCCGAGGTGGGCAGATCACCTGAGGTCAGGAGTTCAATTTCAAGACCAGACTGGCCAACATGGCGAAACCCTGTCTCTACTGAAAATACGCAAATTAGCCAGGCATGGTGGCAGGCGCCTGTAGTCCCAGCTACTTGGGAGGCTGAGGCAAGAGAATCGCTTGAACCTGGGATGGGGGGTTGCAGTGAACAGAGATTGTACCACTACACTCCAGCCTGGGTAACAGAGTGAGACTCCATCTCTAAAACAAAATGGCGTAGCACAGTCATCCCAACATATTCGCAGTTTTCGGCCTGAGGTTGGCTAAATCTGTGGATGCAAAACCCTCAGATATGGAGTGTTGACTGTAACTAAATGTTTTTAACTAAACACTTAATGTATATTACTCATTTAATTCTCATATTACAGTTATGCCACAGTGGTAATCCCATTTTAATAATGAGCAAATGGAAGCTTAGTAAGATGAGGCATTTAGGCGTTGTATACTATTTGAACCTCCAGTCATTGTTCTGCAGTTTGTAACTATTTTGCAGGTAGTAGGAAAGGAGGACTGTTGCATTGTTAGAGCAGAATGAACTTTGGCATTCACATGGGTTCTCTTCAACCTTACTTCCCTGCAGCCCTTGGTTCCCCAAGGCAGAGGAAACACCCTGGTGGAGCCCTCATTCCACAGAACCAGAGATGGCATCTGTGGATTTCAAGACCTACGTGGATCAGGCCTGCAGAGCTGCCGAGGAGTTTGTCAATGTCTACTACACCACCATGGATAAGCGGCGGCGTTTGCTTTCCCGCCTGTACATGGGTACAGCCACCCTGGTCTGGAATGGCAATGCTGTTTCAGGACAAGAATCCTTGAGTGAGTTTTTTGAAATGTTGCCTTCCAGCGAGTTCCAAATCAACGTGGTAGACTGCCAGCCTGTTCATGATGAAGCCACACCAAGCCAGACCACAGTCCTTGTTGTGATCTGTGGATCAGTGAAATTTGAGGGCAACAAACAACGGGACTTCAACCAGAACTTCATCCTGACCGCCCAGGCTTCCCCCAGCAACACAGTGTGGAAGATCGCAAGTGATTGCTTCCGCTTCCAGGACTGGGCCAGCTAGTGCGGGTGGTAGAGGCTCTGCTTCACTCAGCCCTAGCTCTGTAGAGAAATGCAAATCTCAACTCTCAAGGATGTGAGGAACACAAGTTCGTTTCTG
Organism: Cacajao melanocephalus; assembly: GCA_963573385.1. Taxonomy (NCBI): domain Eukaryota; kingdom Metazoa; phylum Chordata; class Mammalia; order Primates; family Pitheciidae; genus Cacajao; species Cacajao melanocephalus. The sequence goes on along the minus strand of CAUYLG010053734.1, from coordinate 62,826 downwards.
TCGTTGCGGAGACTCTGCAGACGCCACTGTGCTGAGGCTGAACTCTGTTGCTCAAGTTCTAGGAACCCCTTTCCTGAATATATATTTGTTTGTCGTAGTTTCCTTTTCAAAGTAGTAAACTTTTCTATTTTTCTACTTGTTCAGTAGAGACTCTGATTCTGGAAATTCTGACAAATAATTTAATAATACACATGTTGCTTCTTTCCCCCTGCCTGATGTGTTTGACCAGGTTTTGAGGGAGGAGGAGGGTTAAAGGCGAAAAGTATCATAGGAAGCACCCACACAAGGGTGACGATCAGGGCTGAGTACCTACCCCAGGCACCAGTATGCACACAGGTGACCCACCTGAAGCTGTGATTCACAGTCCCCTGCATACTAGAATCCCTTGGAACACTGAAAATTACCTATGCCAAGGCCATACTCCAGACCCAAGCATGGCTGAGTCTGTGTATGTGTGTGATGGTGGGTGGGGTGGTGGTTTTCATTTTTTTTGTTTTTTCTTTGAGACAGAGTCTTGCTCTGTCACCCAGGCTGGAGTGCAGCGGCATAATCTGCTCACTGCAACCTTCGCCTCCCAGGATCAAACATTTCTTGTGCCTCAGCCTCCCGAGTAGCTGGGATTGTAGGCACACGCCACCACACCCGGCTAATTGTATGCCTGAATCTTTGAGGGTAGGGCTGGGCGTGGGCAGTTTTTAAAAGCACCTGGGCCCTACCTTAGCACCTTAGCTGAGAACTAAATGATGAGAACAGATGAAATACTAGAGTTAGCTAATAACTGCTTATAAGTGAAGCCACCATATTAAACTCATTCATAAACAGAAAGTGAATCAGCACCGATTCTGAGACGAAGGAGCACTGAAACTGGGATGGAGGGCATCAGAACTAGAAGCTGCTTTTACTGATCCTAAAGGCCAACCCCAATTGCATTTCTGCAGATTTCTTCTCCAAAGAAAGAAGGGCAAACCCCGTAGAAGTTGGACCAATAGATGATGTGCCATGCTGCAGTTGTCTTTGTTGATAGTGTGCTAGGTTTGGGATAGGGTAGTCAGGATATTGGAGTGGGAAATTTTGAGAAGGATAAGAGTCCTGATGAGCACAATGGCACTGGTGGCCATTTCTTGATACCCTTCCCTATTATCTGAAGCCCAGTGTTTCGAGGGACAAGGGACCCACCTGAAAGATGACTTTCTCGTCCAATTTGTAGCTAGGCCTGATGTGAGTAAGTTCTGGCCACTGAAGTAAGAGGACTGAACTTGTGGGAATTTTGCTTCAACAGACCCTTCTTCCTCCCTCCCTCTATCCTGCTGCCTGGAAAGGTCATGATGGCCTGATCACCGGCTCCGGCTCTGTCTTGGCCAAGAGAACAGTTCAGCTATACCCTAGACGTGGGATTGTGCTGAGCTAAAAGGAACCTGGGTCCCTGGTGACCACGTGGAAACACCAAAATAGCCCCAGCTCAGTCACCCTAAGACTTCTTTTTAAATGAGAAATAAATCCCATCTTAAGCCATTATCAATTTGGGGTGTGTGACACTGACACAGCAATAATCCTAAGGAAAAGGATTTGAATGGGGCAGACTGTTCACTATAGGACGTGTGGATGGCCCCACCTACCGCCCGCCCCTCAGGTCCAGGCCAGACCCCGACTGGGCTGGGCGGATAGGGTACAGGGCGCTGCGTCCCCACCCACACTAGCCTGGTTGCAGGTGGCATCCGGGAAGCTCCGCCCGCACCACGCCCCCGCCACCAGGAAGGCAAGACAAGTGTGCCTGGCTCCCTCCTAGGGTTCTGGGACACATCTCCACCCAGCGGCGGTGCAGCAGGTATGCCGATTCGTCCCTGCGGGTGGGGTTTCCTACAGAAGGAAAGCCCAAGCCCCTTCCATTCTGTTTTGCATGCTGCCCGCGCGCCTTAATTATAAGGCAGATGAAGGTGAAGAGTTTACTGTCTTTTCTTATTTTTACAACTTTCTGTAAATTTTAAATTATGAAAAGTTGTTTAAGAAATTAATTGTGCTGTGGAGTGTAATCGGCACACAGTGCGACTTCTTATAGTGGCCACGTCCACAAACCATGTGGTGTGGAAGAACAGAAGGTATTCTGCTTTCTCTGTGTTTCACCGTCTCTCCAGTTCATCTTCCAGGGCCTGGAGTAGTGGTGACAGCAAGGTCTGTTGGTTTCTTTAGTTTAAGTGTGATGAAAGGCCACTCCAGTGGGGTAGGGGGTGGGAAGGGAGAACAGGAGCTGGGGTGGGAGAGGCAGGAGCCGGGGCCTGTGGGGTAGAAGAGATGAAGGGGAGAGTGACTTGGAGAATTCTGGAAGAGGAGACATTGGAAGGCCCGGGAAGGTGAAATGGACATTGAGCGAAGCTGAGGGATCCTAGTGAACCACATTCCCTCTGATCCAGATATTCCCAGAACACCAGGAAATCAAGAAGCTTCTGAATGTGGTGTGTTGCAAGCTTGGAAGGTGCACACCTGTTGCTGCTAATTTGAACAATTTAGGGGAAGAGCAGAGATTTAGATGCTGCTTTGGTTGAACTTAAACGCCAGCCCTGCCTCCCCTACCACCTTGCCAAATTAGGGCCCAGTCTCCTTTGTAAAGAGCAAACAAAAAACTGCAGAAAGTTGCTTTGTCCTGTAGACAAAGGGCTGGGACTAGGTTAAGAGGAGGGACCCAGGATGCAAAACTTAAGATCAGCCTGGCCAACAGGGTGAAACACCGTCTCTGGGCATGGTGGCAGGCACCTGTAATCCCAGCTACTTGGGAGGCTGAGGTGGGAGAACAGCTTGAACCCAGGGGGAGGAGGTTCCAGTGAGCTGAGATCGCGCCACTCTGCACTCCAGCCTGGGCGATAGAGTAAGGCTCCCTCTAAAAAAAAAAAAAACTTAAACATCACCAACGAACCTTGTGAGAAATGGTTTATCTTAACGTTGTGACCACTTGCCTAATTTTAAGGCAGGAAAAGGCGTGTATTAAAACTCAACTCTTGAATTGAACCCCAGCTGCCCTTTTTGGTCATGCTTAATTTGATGTGGATTGTAACCTATTTTGCAGCATGGTAGAGCCCCCACGAGGCAGTGGCGTTCTGTCTCAATCGGAGCCCACACCCCTCCTGGGGCGCCCTCTCCTAACCTGCGATACAGTTGAACGCGGCCGCCGCCCCTCTGCGGGCTGCTCCTCCCTCGCTTGGGAGCCGAGGCCCCCGCGATACGAACGCCACGCCCAAAGCAGTTCTCAGAACCCAGAGCGCCCGTGGGCAGTTGTCGCCAGGACTGACTGACCGAGGGTGGGCTGCCCAGCGGAGTGTGGATGTTGGGGAACCGACAGCAGCTCCGCAGAGGAGCTGGGGGAAACCACAGCTCAGATTCCGCTGGCCACCAGCCCGAGACCAAGACGCAGGGGGTCGCGCCAGTTTCGCACTCAACCGCAGGCTGCAGCGTCACGGACACGGCCGACAACATTACCCTGCGACCGCTCAGGACCCTCCGGAGGACTCTTTGTGAGCTAGAAATCGCTGTAGCGCGTTCCACGTGACTACGGCGCCCTAGCCCCGCCCTCCGTCACCAAAGAGCCCTGGAATGAGCGATCCCAGCAGCTCCAGAGAGCGGGGAGAGGCGGGGCCGGACTCTGAGACAGCCAATGGGCGGGGAGTACCGCCCAGCCTGAGCCACGGCCGCGCCCTCACGAGCTTGTGGGCGGGCGCCTAATGGGCGGGGCGCTGGGGTTGCGCGTGCTTCAGCGTTCTTCTTCGTGGGGTTTAGAATTTGATCATTTCTTTCCAGTCTATTTCTATAGATTTGTTTTCAAATCAGATCAGATCCCGTGTAAAATAGTATAGCCGTCTTTACTCATTATTAACATGGTGAGCATTTCCCCAAGCTGTTACACATATTTTTAAACGTTGTTTTAATGACTGCATAATAATGTAGTGCTTGCATCTATCATCAATTATTCGGCCATCTCCTTATAGGTGAGTAGATTGTTTCCAAAGTTTCACTAAGTGCACTGCAGTGAACGCCCTTCCATAAAAAGTGTTCACTTCCGTGTACTTTTCTCATGCAGAGCTCTGCAGCATGAAACACAATATTTAACTTTGTCAGTTTGACGTTTATCAGTGGTTTACTGTTGCTTTTATAGTATTCCATTGTCAGTGAAGTATGCCATTCACACTCTCATGTGAATTATCTATTGGTATTACTGACTAAAAACAAATCACAAGCTTATAAACTTAGAAAGGCGAGCTTTAGTTCTTTAAAGGGTGATAATCTGCTTCTGACAGGCTGGGAAGCATAGCCTCTGGCAGAAGCTCAAAAGGGAGGCACCTAGAAGGAAGAAGGCCCAAAACAGGAATTTAAGCTGAAAGGTTGGCCAAGTATACATATGCAACAGGCCACAGGAAGAGCTATGAATATTCATGAAAGGGGTCCTGACCTATGCTTACTGGACAAACACGCATGTTACAGGTGACCCATGTTCATTTTGGGGTGGACTCTTAGCATTTTCATCTATTCCACTTAGACCCCATATGTTGAAAGGTCTTTTCAGGACACTGATGCACTCGTGTAACTAGCCAGAATCACCCCTGTTCAGTTGTTTCCCATCAGGAGAAAGTTACTGTAGTCAGTCTCTGGTCCAACCAAAGCAGTAGTTTTTTGTGGACCGGGGGTCAGTTCATCAGCATGTGGAGGTGGATGAGATGCACATTGTTTTAACATTGCTTATCTAGAAGCCAGTGCTTGTTTGGCTGCTAGAGAAAAGTAAAAACCTTGTGGCAGTTAGGGCATAGTTTGTTCTTTAAGTGTAGAAGTGCATGACTTAACCCTTGCTGGGCATGGCCCTTGATTCTGTTTATAATTTAATATCTTATTGCCACAAAGAGTCTGTGAGTCTTATGACTTCTACTTTAACCTTAATGCTAGGATGGACAGTGTGTGGAAATGAGGCCCATGCAACCCCTTGTTCCAAGGGAACTGTTTTTAAGGTTTCTCTGGGGTAAAAAACTGTTTTTAAGGTGTATTTTCTCCCTCTTAGCCAAGAGGGAGTCTGTTCAGTCAGTTGAGAGACTTAGAATTTATTTTTAATTTGCAATATACTTTGCTACTTTTGTATTGGGCTGTTTTTTACCTTATTGAGTTTCAGGAATTCCTTTGAATAAGCTTGCTGTAATTTCTACCTTGGAACCTGATCTAGTTTATAAATTCCTGTAGCATTTCTAAAGGTAATTTAACATAAAATATGACAATCATATGCTGTTTCTTTCTTTGGTTAGGCATTAAAGCTATGAAGACACCCAACTAAAGCAATCCTTTCAGCATTGAATGCTAGCTAACATAATCAGAGATGGCGTCTTGTTCTATTGCCCAGGCTGGCGTGCAGTGGTGTGATCTAGGGTCACTGCAACCTCCATCTTCTGGGTTCAAGTGATTCTCCTGCCTCAGCCTGAGCCTCTGGGATTACAAGTGCCAGCCAATTTTGTTTTGTTTTTTTTGAGACAGAGTGTGACTCTGTTGCCCAGGCTGGAGTGCAGTGGCATGATCTCCACTCACTGCAACCTCTGCCTCCCGGGTTCAAGTGATTTTCCTGCCTCAGCCTCCTGAATAGCTGGGATTACTGGCATGTGCCACCACACCTGGCTAATTTTTGTATTTTTAGTAGAGAAGGGGTATCACCATGTTGGCCAGGCTGGTCTCGAACTCCTGACCTCAAGTGATGCGCACACCTTGGCCTCCCAAAGTGCTGGGATTACAGGCATGAGCCACCGTGCCCGGCCACCTTTTTCTAATGCAAAACGAAAATCATAAAACACTATTCTGGGCCTGCTGGAGCAACGGGTGAAAACTGCATTCATTTCCTCAAATCATGGAATGCAAATATAAAGAGAGTTGGCCTAAGAAAGATTTCTGTTATTCATTCTTCAAATATTTATTGAGCACCATGTGTGGGAAGCTGGCTCCTGTTCAGGAAATATAATTAAAAGTACAATCTCCCAACCCTCTTCTGAAAGGTAGTGGAGAAAGAAAACACTTTTTAAATGAATAAGCATTAAACTAGAATGTGATACCCATCACAGGCAATCCACTAAGAGACTGCAAAGACAGAAACCTCACTCTTTTGTGCAGCCAACCAACCTATTACATGTTTTCAAGATAATAACTAGTTCTCAAGGGAACCTGGCAGCACTTTTCATCACACCGTTTATTTAATCTGATATTTGGCGTGATCCTCTGTGTTAGCCAATTGGCTTTATCTAGAGGAAAAAGAAACTTTTATCTTTATGATAGGAGATAATTTTGTAAGTTGAGGCAAAGGGCCCACTGAAGTTAGGCTCCTACTCTCCCATAAAAACTGGAAGATACGGGCAGTAGCTCCCTTCCTATTTAAAGAGATGGCCCCTAGGTCCTAGAGAAAGACATTTCTAGGTTACAAAACAGACAAAAAGGCCTACCTAGTCTTCAAAAGGATTTATATATTTCAAGAGTGGAAAAAGTACTTACACTAATTACCAATTTTCTAAAGTAAGTGTTCGAAGAAAAAGGGAGGGAAACCTCTTATATTAAATTTGTATTTGTCCTGACAGTCCCCAAACATTACAAACTCAACCTATTGACAAGGCAAGGCTGAGTTAACTGCTGGCCTCAGTAAGGAACAGCATGGACCAGGCAAAGCTTTAGCACTGGCTGGGGGCGAAGAGGAAGGTCAATTTATGGAGAACTGGAAGTCTGACTTAAGGCAGGTGTTTCTAAGCGGGCTTTAGTACTGAGCAAGGATTGGGGGAAACAGCAAGATTTCGAGGAGTCAGCGAATCTTAAGGCACCAATTGTGCTTTCCTCAGAAGAGTAGATGGATCTCTGGGAAGTTCCGTAGTGAACAAAGCCTTCCCGGGGATGGGAACTCCTGGAAAAATAAAGCTCTGCAATAAAGACGGCAGGGTACAGTCCCGGTTCCTGGCGCGCTGGGTCTCCCAGCAGGGGCGGGGCACCGCGGAAGAAGTGCCCCCGAGGAGCGCTGCGCGCCAAGCTCTCCGGCGCCCGCGGAGGTTACCTGCCCGCGGCTGCGCCCTCAGTCGCCGCGGTGCAGGCCTGCTTCGAGCCCGCCCTTTCCTCGCGTGGCCACTGCGCCCCACGGGTGCGCTCGGCCTCGCGTACCTGAGCGGCTCTTAGTAGGAAACCAGCCACAGGTCACGCCCTGCCTGAGACCCGGCAGCGCCCAGGTCTCGTGGCCCGATGCCGGGAATGGTACGCGACTCGGACGCTCAAGTGACCTTTCGCGACTGGCTCCGCCCCGCTGTGGCGTGCCGCAGCGCAGACGTCGATGTCTCCTGCGCAGGCGTAGGCCTTGGCTCGCGGCGGATGACGCAGTCCGACGGCGCCAGTCAGTCGCGCCGCCCCAGCGTACGTCAGATCGGGTAACAGCCCGAACCGCTCCGCAGTCCGACGTGTGCGCACAGCCCCTTCCTCAGCCCCGTCAGGGGCGGGGCCAGCTGCGGGAGGGGAGGGACCTGCAGTGACCAATCGGAGGCGCCCGCGCCGGGTGCCGCGCCCCGCCTAGCTGGGCCCGCAGTTCCTACCGGCCTGGTCCAGCGGACAGCGGACCGCGGCGGTGGCGGGGGCGCCGGCTGGGAGGTGAGTACGCGGCCCTCAGGCCCGACCCCGGCTCCTTGCCCCTGGACGCCTCCCCCTGTCGTCAGCGCGCCGGGGCTGCTCTGAGGAGCGGCGGGCCTCGGGGATGCGGGAGCAGGGGACGGGGGCGGCCCGAGGGCCTGATCCACGCGGCCAGCGTCGAAAGGCGGCGCGTCCGGCCGAGGAGGGGCTTCTCTGTGGCTGCAATAGTTTGTTCACCGGGTCGTCTTTGGAGGGGCCCAGCGGGGTCCGGGCGCTGGGGCGGCGAAGTGGCGCTGGCTGGCTGGGTGGGAGGTGCCGTGAGGACGGCGGCGGCTTTAAGCCCCCTTGGAGACCCCGGCCCCCGTGGCCGTGGCGGGGCTGCGGGGAGCAGCGTCTCCTGGGAAGGGCTGTGGCCCTGCGGACCCCGGGGACTCAGGGGCCGCCGACGCGGGTGCAGATGCCGGGCGCACTGGGAGGCGGCCAGAATGCCAATGAGCTTCAGCGGACACGCAGCTGTCACCGGCCGCAGAAGGCCCTGTCGCCACCTCCAGTGCCTGCACTCCAGTGGCCAAACAACATAGGAAATCGTGCTCCGAACCCACTTTGTTGATTGAGAAATCAGGTCCCCTCGAGGGCCCTGTTGGCAGAGGTCTGGGGAAGTCGGGGCTGGCCGTGCGTATGGATGTCGGGCTGAGAGCCCTGGGCATCCTCGTTTCGGCGGCCTGGGGCCGGGACCACTGAAACCCCGCCCCAATTCTGTAGATCCTGTGCTTAGGCTTTGTCAGTGTTCTCACAGTTCACTGTGGAGTCCCCTTCAGGTGACATTGCTCCAGCCTTCTAGGTACTTGTTTACAGCAGAACTCTCAGACGGTAGTCCTTTCCATGCTTGGGGGCTGCTGCTCGTGGGGAGCAGTATCACTGATGAGACTGGAGAAGGGGAGCGGGTTGGGACTGGTTTTTCAGGAAAGATGATGACAACTTTTTTCCTAGACATGTTGAATCCGAGGTGACATCTGTGGTCTGGCGGAAGGAGGCTAGAAGGAAGGTACGTCCTTTGAATGGGTGGAGACAGGAATCAAAGAGGAAGGTAGAGTCCAGAGCTGAAGGGCAGGGGCGAACCTCCTGGAGAAAACACATATTCATGCAGTTTGTGGCAAAGCAGCTGAAATGATGATGGGGTGAAGGTATCTGGAGGCCTTAGGCGGGTTTGGTGAAATTTGCGTGCCCACTGCGGTGGGAATATTTAGGGGCTAAAGGTAGCCCTTTGCCTTTGGCGAGGCTGAGGGGAAGAGTGTGTTGAGTAGTTTGAGTCCCAGCTACTCAACTGGTCCCAACCAGCCATTCACTGACACCTTGTTACGTCCTCATCTGTGAAACGGGGATCACGGTAGCACTTGGCCTATGTGTGGGAAACCAGTAACAACTAGCCAGCGACTTTCAGGCTCATGGAACAGCCGGTCAGCCTTCTTCAGAGGAGGAAACGGGTTCAGAGAAGTTGCTTGTTCAAAGTAACACAGCATGTAAAAGCTGTGGAACTTTCATTCTTTCAGTAGAGTAAGAGTAATTCAAATTATGAAGTATTTAGGATGTTGGGAATGGGCGATGAATTGTGAGCTACTTTTCCAGGAACTTTTCCTCATGGAAAGTAGTTATTTACTTGGTTCTTTTCAAAGGGAGAAATGATTCCCTAAGGTTTTCAATTTGCTCCCAGATGGTGGTGGCTATATGTTTTATCTTAATTATCTGGTTTCCTGATCAGAGAACTGGACGTTACTGTTGTCATGAATTCTTTTACAGTTTGGGGTCTATGTTTGTAAGCAAATTAGACAGTAACCTTGGTGAGCAAATTAGCGCGTTAATGTATTTCACTAATCACAACTTCCATCATTTGTTTATCACTGGAGGAAATCTTCGAATACACTATTTTTTTTATGTCAATTTATTACCTTAGGAAAATGCATGAGGAAGTTCACTTTAGAAAATTGTGCTAAAAAGTAAAGTGTCATTCAGATCTTGACCTGAGTAAAGCTAGGTTGTTAACGAGTCAGTATCCGCTCAAGGACTGAAGTCATCCTCATAAATTTTAGTCCTTTTGCATCAGTGATTGCTCATGCATAATTCTTGTTTCTTTTTCAAAGCTGTTTTTGGAAGGAAGAAAGATGGAAAGCGGGGCGGTTCTGCTGGAATCCAAATCCTCACCATTTAACCTACTGCACGAAATGCATGAGCTTCGTCTCCTGGGCCACCTGTGTGACGTGACAGTCAGCGTGGAGTATCAGGGCGTCCGCAAAGACTTCATGGCCCACAAGGCAGTGCTGGCTGCCACCAGCAAGTTTTTTAAGGAAGTGTTCCTTAATGAGAAGAGTGTGGATGGTGCTAGGACTAATGTCTACTTAAATGAAGTGCAGGTCGCTGACTTTGCTTCGTTTCTTGAGTTTGTCTACACTGCAAAGGTTCAGGTGGAAGAAAATCGGGTGCAGCGAATGCTGGAAACGGCTGAAAAGCTGAAATGTTTGGACCTATTAGAAACTTGTTTTCAGTTAAAGAAACAGATGTTAGAGTCGGTACTTTTGGAGTTGCAAAATTTCTCAGAGTCTCAGGAGGTCGAGGCGAGCAGTGGCTCCCAAGTTAGTGCTGCTCCTGTCCCCAGAGCAAGTGTGGCCACAGATGGCCCTCACCCCAATGGCCTCGCTGATTCCTTGGACTGCCCAGGAGAGAGAGCCAGCAATGGCATGTCTTCAGATTTGCCGAGGAAGTCCAAGGACAAACTAGACAAGAAGAAAGAGGTAGTTAAGCCTCCCTACCCTAAAATCAGGAGAGCTAGTGGAAGGCTGGCTGGAAGGAAGGTCTTTGTGGAGATCCCTAAAAAGAAATACACGAGAAGACTCCGAGAGCAGCAGAAAAGTGCTGAGAGTGATGTGGGGGACTACAGGTATCCCCAGGACCAAAGCCCAGACAGGGTGGGCGCAGAGATGGAGCTGGTTATCAAAAATGAGGGTTGCCAGGCAGGTGCTAAGTTGGAGGAAGTGTTGAAGAAAGCAGGGGCAGAGGAGGAAGAGGAGGAGGAGGAAGAGGACGAAGAAGGGGAGAAGAAGAAGAGCAACTTTAAATGCAGTATCTGCGAGAAGGCGTTTCTGTATGAGAAGAGCTTCCTGAAGCACAGCAAGCACCGCCACGGCGTGGCCACTGAGGTGGTGTACCGCTGCGACACCTGCAGCCAGACCTTCGCCAACCGCTGCAACCTGAAGAGCCACCAGCGCCACGTGCACAGCAGCGAGCGCCACTTCCCGTGCGAGCTGTGCGGAAAGAAGTTCAAGCGCAAGAAGGACGTGAAGCGGCACGTGCTGCAGGTGCACGAGGGCGGGGGCGAGCGGCACCGCTGTGGCCAGTGCGGCAAGGGCCTCAGCTCCAAGACGGCCCTGCGGTTGCACGAGCGCACACACACGGGCGACCGGCCCTACGGCTGCACCGAGTGTGGCGCCAGATTCTCACAGCCGTCCGCGCTCAAGACGCACATGAGGTACGCGGGGAGCCGCCCAGAGGGGTCTCTGTACACTGGAGGGGCGTGTCAAGCCCTGAGGTCGTCCTGGGATTTGGACCCGGTGATGTCTTACTGCCTAATTTGTCTGCTCCAAACCTGGGGGCCTCTTTCAAGACAGCATTGAGTTCTCTGTCAAGGTAGAGAGGGGCTGCGAGCGATGGCTCTGCTCTCTTGTTCTGAGACCCCGGGGCGCTCCTGTGGGCTGGGGTGTCCCCCTGGTGGGGCCTGCCACAGTGGCCGTGGGCTCGCCTTGCTGTGCTGGAGGAAGAGTTGGGCCTCGTTACCTTTATTTCTCCTTTCCTGACTCTTCATTTAGATCTTGGGTTCTGTGACCCCCTGCCCGGGTCCCACAGTCTCAGTAAGAGACCTCAGTGAGATGGCGTTTCCGGCCTTAGGACTTGTCTCTTGTCTTCGGTTCTCAGGCTTAGGAGTGCCTCTGTGCAGTCTGCACTCCAGAATCAGGACAGAGAATACTTTGTGTTTCTTAATATGTTTCTGAACTGTAGGTGTGTGGTGATGTTTTTAAATAAGTTTCCTTACAGTTGTTAGTATATTTATTCTTCAAATCCCAACAAGCAGTTGTTTTCTGTTCTATTCTAGATCCGCCCTCAAGCCCACGTCAGTCTTGGATTAGTAGCATAGTGGTCATCATCTTTCACTCTATGTAATCAGTTAAAAATACTTGGTTAGGAAGTGCTTGGTAAATTATGGTTGATTGCTACTTCATACTAGTTGTGACATTAAAATGCTTCTGCATTTTAAAAATGCCACCTTCAGCATTTTGAGAACAGTTCTCCTTTCTCGACTGGTTACATCATATTAGGAAATGAGAGTAAAATTTTTGATCATGTGACACTTAGCAGTAGTTCCTAAAGCGTTTGTGGCCGATTATTCTGTGTGAGACAGCTTCACAAATATTAGACGGTGGTCTTTAGTGTTTTCAGAAACCGGCACATGCCTTACGGCATCAGCAGTAGGGCTTGTGAGCAGGTGTAGATGAACATTCTAGTCAGCGATTTATGGAAAATGTGTGGATCCATTGACCTTGTGCAGAAACTCAGTTTATTTTGGGATGGAGATTATGGGCTGTTGACCTGTTACTACAGTCATTCTCATGAGGTCTCTTGGAATAAATGATTTTTGCAGGATAGAGTGGAAATTGTACTGCAAAGTGAGCTTTGAAATACATCCTAAGTTATCATATGAATGTTGTACTTTCAGAATTCATACAGGGGAAAAACCTTTTGTCTGTGATGAATGTGGTGCAAGATTCACTCAGAACCACATGCTGATTTATCATAAAAGGTGTCACACAGGTAAATACCCATGCTGTTGTGATTGAATGTCTTTCCTAGCTGTAGAAGGAAATGCAATTGATTAATTTTGAAGTTGGCATCTAGCAAGGTGGTGCAGGTTAAAGCCATGATATAGCTTTTCCATCTAGTAAGGGAGCAAAATGAATAAACGTACGCCCATTGCCTTCGTTGCTCGTGTGCACGTGGCCATGGCTTTTATACCACCAGGCCATAGGATCTGGCATGCAGGTCTTAGGTATCAAGAGATATAAAATAGTTCTTACTGTTACAATGAAAAGTTCCTTTTCTAAGACTCTGTCGTAAAGAAATTGTCCAGCATGTGGGAAGAGCTATATGCTGTTATCCCCCTTCTTGCTATTTTTATTAACTAAGAATGGGAAACACCTTGATTATCCAACCACAAGGAAGCGCTCCAGTAAACTCTGGTAAATCTATACCCTGGCTTATGACCATGGCTATTCAGAGTAAGGGCTCTGAATGACATGAAAAGGTCTGTGCTTGGATGTTCAACTTTAAAATGCACAATTAAGCGTACAGTTAACCCCAACTGTATTGAAAACCTGCACATAAAAGACAAGAAGAAAATAAGTTGTTATATATTAAGGTAATAGGATTATCTCATTATGTTTTCCAAAGTCTTTATGAATTATTATGTGAGAATTTAAGTTGGCTTTATTCTGCTTCAGCACAGAAACCCTGAGGTTCAGAATCTTGTGTAAGATACAGAAGCATACAGCATTGAAGTGTTCTAATTCTCCTAACCCAGCTTCTTCTTTGCTTGCATTTTTTACTCTTGCTTGTGAACACTGGCTTGTAAGCCTCAAGTTCAAATGCAGGTGAGACAGAGATGGCATGTCTGTCTCATTAGATCCCATGTCTGTTTGATTAGACACCAGTTCTGCTCACTCTAGTCATAACTCATGTCACTAAATACAGATCTCATTTAATGTCATGAAATTAGCATTTAGTGACATGAGTTATGACTACACAATGAGTAGAATTGGTATCTAAAGAAAGCTTGGGATTGGGGACTATGTCAGGTTATACTGAAGGATTAAGTTAGAATTGGGCCTTTGATAAGAATATGAACATGTTAAGATTTTATTATTAAAGTCAGTATTTTTATTTTGATGTCTGTGAAATCAGGGGCACACCTAATAATTTGATAAGTCTGATTTGAGGGATTAAACTACAAAAAGTGAGCTGGTATTTATAACTTTTGACCTGCAATTCAGTCAAGTTGATTGGAGTTGCTACAATAGAATAGTGATATATATCCATTGTAAACTTACTTCTCCTTTGAAGAGGGACCTTTATTCTGATAAAGATCCATAGAAGTGCTCCTTTGAAAATAATCCAGCAGTTTCTCCAAACAGAAGTTGTTCAATTATTTTCTTGTTTGGAGTGACTACATTTCTAAAATGTGAGCCAGCTGAACAAGCAATACCTCTTTGATTCTAGTCAAATGGAATTTTTCTTGTGATTTTCAAGGATATTTTATACCAGCTTTCAGTAAGTAGTAAGCATCTTGCATGAATAAATGTTTTATGATGGTTTTTACTAGAAAATGTAACGTGCTGCCTACCTACCAAGGCACTTTTGAGGAGTTCCCGTGGGTTTTGAGAGTGTAGACCGACTCTTCCATGTGTTTTTAATGTCATATTGCTTATGACTTTATTTCATTTTTTCATGTAGGTGAAAGACCTTTTATGTGTGAAACATGTGGCAAGAGTTTTGCTTCTAAGGAGTACTTAAAACACCACAACAGAATCCATACTGGATCCAAACCTTTTAAATGTGAAGTATGTTTCAGGACTTTTGCCCAGCGGAATTCACTCTACCAGCATATTAAAGTCCACACAGGTATGGTTGGAATGTCCCACGGAAGGGAGTTTAGTTTGGCCAAAAAAAAAAAAAAAAAATCCCAACGCTTGTAGATTTACCAGTAAATTACTTGGAATTAAGCTTTTGAAGAAAACTGGCCAAACTTTGTATGTCTTAATAGCATTTTTTTAGACTTTCTTGCTTCTAACTCTGAGAAACTGAAAAGTGGGAACACTTATGTGTGTAAATGAGAAGACGAAGTCCCTTTGCTACCTGGAGTTTTTACTGAAAAGGGCAGACAGCTTAGTCATGGTGTGAATGTTGGGAGTGGATGTGGATGTGTGGACATGGGGATAATGATCTATACATGTTAGTCTATGCACACGCATACATGCATATTTAGTTGTTAGGGGACTTGTAATTTTATACTCCATTACTGTGGGAAAAGTGTCATTTCTGAGGCTGTCACCCCTTTTTGGTGTAGCATAAACTCTTGGTATTACAGAGACAGTAGATTTGTTCCCAACATCACCTTTATATTAGATGCTGAGGCTTCCCAGTGGTTTGCGACAGCATCATTCATTCAAGTGTGTATTCAGAATTAAGCACAGTAGGCCAAAAGGACCCACCAGCAGTCTCCTCTCTCCCTGCCTCAGGGGAGCGTCCCTACTGCTGTGACCAGTGCGGCAAGCAGTTCACCCAGCTCAACGCCCTCCAGCGCCACCGTCGCATCCACACAGGGGAAAGGCCGTTCATGTGCAATGCGTGTGGACGAACATTCACCGACAAGTCCACGCTTCGGCGGCACACCTCAGTAAGCAGTGGGATGGCTTGTTTGAGAAACAAGCTGCTGCCCTTAGATACACGGAACCTAAAGAGAAATACCTACCACCATTCTCCAAGGTGGTTAGAGGTCGAGACAACAGGTACTTCCTCCTTGGGTTGTCTCTGCAGTGGAACATTCACAGAGTGAATGAAGTGGAGCACCAAGCCCCGAGGCCCAGGGAAAGCGCAGTCCACGACGACTACTCTGTGACACTGAGGGTGGAGGCAGGGGGTGCTTGTCAGTAAAAGTTGAAAATTGAAGTTGTAGAGGGACTATTGTTTTAAAAGATGCACTTGTTCAGAGACACATTCCTTGACTCTTGTTTTCTGTTTGACTTGTAGATACACGATAAGAATACTCCATGGAAGTCTTTCCTTGTCATCGTAGATGGCTCGCCCAAGAACGATGACGGGCACAAGACTGAACAGCCTGACGAAGAGTATGTGTCGTCCCAACTTTCAGATAAATTGCTGTCTTTTACAGAAAACGGCCATTTCCACAACCTGGCCACAGTCCAAGGGACTGTACCTACCATGCAGGACAGTTCTGCAGACACAGCCTGCAAGTCGGACGCCGCCGTGGTGTCCCAGGACGCCCTGCTGGCCACCACCATCAGTGAGCTTAGTGAGCTGACCCCACAGACAGACTCAGTGCCCACACAGCTTCACTCTTTGAGCAACATGGAATAAGAGCTTCAAGTTACGTGCCGAGCAGTTCCCATCCTGTTAGTCTGCGTGTGCGGTAGCTGAACTCAAGATGATGTGGGGGCTAAGAAAAATAATTGACCATGTGCAAGGATGTGGGAAGAATGGCCTCTGCAGATTTTCCTGAACTTCTGCTAACTTGCACGGCGTTATCACAGCATTTTTAAAGCTTTCCCTCAAAAATTCTGATCTGCATGATCTCAGCTACACTTAGGCCGTGAACGTAACCTCACTTAATTCTGGTGTAGGGTGTGCTAGTCGTTTAAAGCTTATCTTGTTTAGACAGCTGTCTAATTGCAGAGTACAGAGCACTAAATCAGCTCCTGATATTGTTAAGTCTTCCTGGCTTTTCACCCTGCCTTATATTTCCATGTGGGTTTACTTCTCTCATAACTACTTTTAAGGTATTTTTCTTCCAAGCTGAAATAAAACTGGGGCCACATATTGTCAGCCATTTTTCCCTGTTGAAGCAAATCGGATTTTCTGTGGGGACCCTCAGATACAACTGAAGAAATGGATTGTTGCATTCCTTCCTCCCCACCCCCCCCCATTTGTAGGCAGTAAAGAAGGTATGACAGATTGAACACCTGCACAACTGCTTAGTGTAATCTCAGCACATACGCAGCTAGGGAGTTTGTCATAAAATCAACTTAGAAATGAGATGAGACCATTCAGTTTCAGTCTTAAAAAAAATCAGATTAGGTACAAGCTGTCCTACCAAAGAATCTAACAAAACAGTATAGTATTTTTCTGTAGAGACATGAAAAATTTAGACATTTTAGAGCACCTGAAAGTTGTGTAGTCATTTTATTTGAAAAATGAGGTGACTGTGGCAAATTGTAGAACAGAGTATTAATATTTTTGCCAGGTTTTTATGACTTGATTTCTGTAATTTCCAGAAACCCAGACTTCCTCATTTCCACACCTAGAGGTGGAAACAGGCAAGTAACTGACACGTCTGTTTCCTTGCGAGCATGTGAGAACATAGCAGAAGGGACCAAAAGTCTCAGCACATTTACCTCCGATTATGCCTTAAAGAGTTGATTGTGATGAACCAGTAACTTTGTCTCAAATGCTCCTTTGGCTGTTTGTTTTATGCAGGACCTAATTATCGCTTTAAGAAATTCACAATGAGACCGGGCATGGTGACTCATGCCTGTAATCCCAACACTTTGGGAGGCCGAGGCAGACGGATCACCTGAGGTCGAGAGTTCAAGACCATCCTGGCCAACATGGCGAAACCCCATCTCTACTAAAAATACAAAAATTAGCTGGGTGCAGTGGCACATGCCTGTAATCCCAGCTACTTGAGAGGCTGAGACAGGAGAATCGCTTGAGCCTGGGAGGTGGATATTGCACTGAGCCGAGATTGCACCATTGCACTCCAGTCTGGGTGAGTGCAAGCCTCCGTCTCAGTAAAAAAAAAAAAAAAAAAAAAAAAAGTCACAATGCAAAGATGATTCTGCTGTGTTTGCTAAATGTTGACATTTGGTTCTAGGGCCCTGAGTATGTGCCATGTGCTTATGAAATGCTGATTCACATGTAACATTTAAACATATTAATTTAAAAAGAGAACCTTGAAGAATTCTTTTGTTCACTAGTTCCTTTTTTCCCTACATTTTTAATTTATTAAACTTGCTGTGAAAACACTTCGATTTTCTAAGTGGAAGGTACACTTTGTCCGTAAGTTCCAGGATGAAGATGATGCCAGAAATTAATAAGGGAAGACTTTCTTCCTAAGTGCTTCTCTTGTTTTAACTTTAGTGAAACCACTGCAAGGTGTTTCAGGCTCTGATCACGTTTCACACCTGCCCTTGGAGGTCACAGTACTAATTTACTTAAAATTTAGTTACGACAGTATCACTGTATCCTAGTTATGTTTACAGAAGAAACAGACTGTCACACATCCAGAGGAGACTGAACCTGCCCAGCTGATGTACTGTTTTATGAAATAAAGTCACTTGATCAGAAGGAATTGAAACAATATTTTGTTACCTACTGGAGGGATTTTTGTCTTGAATTTGTTTCTTTAGAAATTTTACCGAAAAAATGGTCTTAATAAATGTCTGCTTTGTAAAAGTAGTTTTGCAACTTTTAAAAAATTTATTTCTGTTACAATTTAGGCTCTGCAGAAACAGGATTCTTAATTGAAACATATAATTTGCTTAATTACATGAATAATGAAATATAAAATCAGGGTCCATAAGCGTTTAATTCATACAGTTCTAGGATTAAGCTGTTTAACTGATCGGATCCCAGTTGGTCTCTGGCAGTGGGATCCTGGAAAGGAAAAATCCTAACCTCTGCTCAGGCACAGGCCGCAACCAGGCTGGGGTGTGTGTAAGTGTGGTGGAACTCTGCCACTTTCTTCAATGTAATGTTAAAAAGTAGGCATCAAAGATACGACTTCTACTATATATATTTCTCTGTCCCTAAGAACAGAGAAACCTAACTCTGTAGGAGGCTGGTTACAGCGGACCTCAAGGGCGATGCCCCATTCCTCCAAATCCAAGCACAGCCATGCGGAGTGGAAGTGAGGCCACCTTCTGAGTTGGTTGGTCCCAAATGTGTAATGAGGAAAGTGCCCAGGTGCGGGTACATGGCCTCTCCGAGAGCCTCAAGAAAGGCCATTTAGGAGCTTACTTCAACCATTTTCCAACCATTTTCTGTGAAATAGTTACCCCACACTCTAAAGGGATATACAGCCTTTGGTTTTACCAAATTCTTTATTGTCATTTGGGAAAATGGGCCACGTGGTGGAGATCTTTAAGGTGATTTTTACAGAAATGTGATTTTGCTGTAGGTGATGATCCAAACAAATTTGAGTTTATATTATAATTTAATTTTTAAACTGTTAAATAAACCTTGTCACTCCAAGGAGTTCATTTTTGGGAAAGAAGATGAATACTTGTCTATTTAACAAAACATCATGATATTCATGTACTCAGGAGTAACAATATTTCATTTGGGTGGAGGGCACTTGTGCAAAGGGCCTTTTTCACATGGAGCTGCACAGGAGCAGATGTAACTGAGAAACCCACACAAGTCAGAGGGTCATCTAGCACAGCAGTCCCCAACCATTTTGGCACCAGGGACCAGTTTCATGGAAGACAGTTTTTCCACAGGTGGGGGGACAGAATGGTTTCAGGATGATTCGAGTGCACTACCTTTATTGTGCACTTTATTACTAATGCATTGTAATATACAATAAAATAATTATAGAACATACTATAATGTACAATCAGTGGGAGCCCTGGGCTTGTTTTCCTGCAACTTGACAGTTCCATCTGGGGGTGATGGGAGACAGTGACAGATCATTACAACCTAGATCCTGTGCATGTGCAGTTCAGTAGGGTTTGCACGCCTATGAGACTCTAACGTTGGTGCTGATCTGAAAGACACAAAGCTCAGGCAGTTACATGAGACATGGGAATGGCTACAAATACAGATGAAGCTTCACTCACTGGCCGCAGCTCAGCTGCTTCGAGGCCCAGTTTCTAACGCGTTGGGGACCTGTGATCCATCACATCACCCTAAATGAGACTCAGAAATATCTGCATGCCTTCGGCAATCTGTGTGTGGACTCTTAACTAAAGCCGACAAAACTAGGCTTTTAAACTACCATAGCGGCATCTCGATTAGGAAAAGGATTCTGAGAAGAGCAACTTGATTTATGCTCTGAATGATCAACAACTCAGAATGCCTAGATGGGTCAGCTTGTTCTACCATTTAAGATATTTTGCTGTGACTTACTTGAAGTGTTGTGAATATACTTTAGGACAGGAAATCAAGGCTCGACGATAGGATAAAGGATGAGCTAGCCTGCACTACTCCCACATGGGTCCTCTTCCTCACCAGAACTTCAGGCCCCAGCGGTCAGTGGGGCTGACCTTTCCCCAGGGACGTCTCCTCTCCCTGTACAGATACTTGCAAAATTAAGATAAATGTCTACACCGACCAGATAGTTGTGTAGTACTTTCTTGAGGTAGGAGAGTGTCAGGCCTAGGGATGCCTCACCTCCTCACCTGTCTTCCAGCAACCATGCTTTCCTTAACTTTATAAGTAACTGTAGACCCTAAAGGATTCAAGGAAGGGATGAGAATGTGGGGTCTGCAGAGTTACCATGTACTTTAGTGGACTGCATCAACAGAAGTAACCAGAGTTTCCTTCTAAACCCTCAGTCCGCAAAACCATTACAGTGCCCTGGAATTCCCATCAAATGACTGGAGCCTAGAGAATATTAACATCTGTTGTCTTAATCCCTTTTTTTTTTTTGAGATACAGTCTTGCGCTCAGTTGCCCAGACTGGAGTGCAATGGCACAATCTCGGCTCACTGCAACCTCCGCCTCCTGGATTCAAGTGATTCCCCTGCTTCAGCCTTCTGAGTAGCTGGGAATACAGGTGCGCGCCATCACGCCCAGCTACATTTTTTTTGTTTTAGTAGAGACGGGGTTTCACCATGTTGGGCAGGCTGGTCTTGAACTCCTGACCTCAGGTGATCCGCCTGCCTCGGCCTCCCAAATGCTGCCTTAATCTTAATGAGAACAACTTGAAGCAATGGAAGCTACTTTTGACCTATGCCAATTTAGCAAGAAAAGACTTGTCAAAATATTACTGATAATTTCTACTTTACTGTACAGGTTAAAATAAAACAAACATATTCTTTCTGCTAAGGTAGATTTATTGTTACACATGGTTAGTTTTCATAATGTAATCCCCTGCCCCAGAGCAACTCAGGGCTCCATGGGGCAGGAAGCCTGCTCTTGGTCATAGCTCATAACACAGCAGGCAGGTCACGGGGGCATGCTGTGCTGCCAAATCCTCCAAAGGAAGTCACAAAGGTGTGCATTTGGACATTTAAATGCACAGAATCAGGAGAAACAAATGCACAAGGGCTGGTGCATATACTTTGGTTACAGTGACACCAACACACACGGTCACGACTGTGCAAAAATACTGCTTTCAAATCATTAAATAAAAGAACTCACACAAGCTATAAAAATGTTGCCACAAAAAGCAAACCATTCCTGTAAGAAATATTAACTGACTTTGATTATGAACTAACTCCAGATTTGCTAAAGTACAAGAATTGTACCATAATTATATTTTGTTCATAAGTAACATTCTATATGTCTTGAAGACCTAGCTCACAGGCATCTTAAAACATGGTACTGTCCAACATCCATGGGGCATTTAAAGGAAGGAAGTTTGCACACCACTGTCTGGGCTTTTCTCATTCTTTTTTTTTTATCTTCTGGCAGGTCTATTCCAGCCATTACAATTACTTTGATTCTTTTCATGTGAAATATTAAAAACAAAAATTAATTATTAACCCAGGAGCTGGTCCCAGTGTTTATTGCATTACAAACAAGTGACCCTCTAATTGACACAACAAAATGTTACAAACACTATTGTTAAAAAAAAAAAATACCCCTTCAGACAGGGGTCTTTTGGGGTATCATGATAAAAGTTAAACAGAAATGCCCTACAATAAATCATCTGATTTTCACTTTAACTTGTCAGACCAGAAGATTCTTTAAACAAGTAGAAACAAACTACTTAAGAACTCAGAACCACTCCTCATACCCCATTTTCACAAAAGTGCATTTGGCTGGTTGTAGGATATATTATTAGGTAAGAAAATAAAACCCCATTTTTCTCTCTGATCATTTTTTCATAAGAGATTCTAAAACGGAGTGAAAAAGTACTAACTGGACTCCATTCCAGATCTTACCTCCAGAGACAGCCAGCTCTCATTTAAGAATTTCAGAACTTGGAAGGAAGGAGGGGATCCACATTAGATGCTAGGGCCTATGGACACAGCATCCTCACTGCCAACCCCAGTGGGTGCTCTGGCATCACAGAGCTTCCTGCTCTACCAGCCCACCTCCTGCACGTCACCACCGTAACTATGGCCAGCAAGCCCTCATGGCCACCGGATGTGGATCCTCTACTACCTGGCCTTGGCTGGCCCTTCCCACTTCATTTCCTTCTCCTTTCTCTTTCTTCCTAGACTGACGTACTCAGCACTCCTCAAACACCCTGCACTCAGCCCTTGGGCCTGGAAACACTCACGCCACTTCAGCACAATAACATCCTACCAATTCAAGTTGAGAGCCACCAAAGTGAAAATGTCATTCCAACACTACTTACTACTACCTGATGTAACATAGGAAGTTTCGTTATCTGTCATCAATGAAGATCCATGATATCAAAGTGTCTGCTGAGTTAAGTGTCGCAACAAACACATTTCAAATATAAATCATTTAACTATAAAATATGCAAAAGACATTCAGGGGACAGGTCTATGTCTAAAGTACAATATCAGCATATAAAATAACAGAATCACGTTCGTGAATTAAGATAGCACACATATATAAACCAATTAAACATGGCAGAGTTCAAACAGGCCAAAATATTCCATCAGCTAAGAGACAATCAAGTCCCCTGAGAAACAAGTTGGGGTTCTTGCCCACTTGGGCATAAAGTCCACTTCTGTACCACATTCACCCCACCTAACCCATAATGTGCAATACATGTGAAAATTACATACATTCATTCTTGAGCTTGACTTAAACTATCCAGTCCTGACCAAGATTTCTATAGCCATAGCACAGAACACATCACCTCAATGTAGTGTATAAACATGAAAATAATGAGCAGGCTCTGCCAACTGAAACACTCTAATGCAAACATAAAGGGATTTTCACTCCAACTACAAGTGAAAACTATCTGCAGAAAAAGAGAAAATTCCATTTCTAATAGATCTTGTGGGGGGTGTGTGTGTGTGTGTGTGTAAGTACAAATCAAATTCACTTTGACAGTCATCCATACATGAAGTAAGTACTTCCAGAAAGCTCCTTTCCTCACAGTGTAATGCCTACAGACCCTGGCTATTCTATATTTTTGCCATGCACATGTTAGCATACAGAACACAAAAAGCAAATAAACTAGTCACTAGCACCATTGAAATAATCACAGGATAACAAAAATACAAATGATTTCTAATAAAGTTATAAACTCATTCCTAGTAACTGTCCTAAACACACATTTAAAGAACATATCCAGATGCCAAAGCACAGAGAAAATGCAAAGCATCTATGAGAACAACTGGGCTGAGTACTCAAGTCCAACAAAAAGAACATAAAAACACACGGCAACATTAAACACAGGCTCCACAAACACCAATAAAATATGAGGAATGAGACTCTGAAGTACTTCTCAGAAAACGCTGGGGTTTCTGATAAGCATGAAACAACCTATCATTACTACAAGATGAAGAGGAGCCTCTCCTTCATTCATTTCATAGCAATACAGATTCCGCAAAGTTAATACGCAGGCCATCTGGCTCATATGCAACAAAATTAAGCCATTAAATGGGCATCCCATAAAGATCACTTGACCCTAAGACAAAACTAAAGAGGAGTTAGCTGCATGCCACAAAGACAAAAACATTTCATTTTAGATCTCCATCTCCTTCTCCATCCCCTTGGATGGACTTTTTGATGCGAAGCAACATGGTGGTCAGCCACTGATCCAAGCGAGATATTGAGTCAAATTCCTTCACCTAGTATAAAAAAACAGGAACAGGAATTACCCCATGTAAATACATTAAAAACACAAAATAATAGTACCCCAAGCTGTTTATACATTTACAGCCATAATCTACTTTCCTCATCATTTGAAATTAATAATTTCAGTTTATAACTTTCATTAAAAAATTATTTATTTTTTCATTATCCTGTTACTATTTTGATGGTACTAGTGACAAGTTTCTGGGCTTGACATTTCTCTGTTTTCAAACACGTGTATGACAAAAATTCATTAACAGTCATAATTAATGTGACAAAAGAAACAACATTGTATAAAAATTTTAAAGGAATATGAAAAATTAATACTTCACTGAACATGGGAAAACATTAATTACAGAGTTAGAATGTATGAAAGCGGAATTCCTTTGACACATTTCAATATATTACCAAAGATTAAGATGAAAATGATATGGTAGGCAAAAGTTAGGAAAACATTCCTTTCCACTATTACTCCTGAGCTGCAATGAACATGCTATAGGAGGCTACTGAGAAATTTGCTTGAGGCTGGGTATAGTGGCTCATGCCTGTAGTCCTTGCCCTATGGGAGGCCAAGGCAAGTGGACAGCTTAAGCCCAGGAGTTAAGAGACCAGCCTGGGCAACATGGTGAAAACTTGTCTCTACAAAAAATACAAAAAAAAAAAAATTGCTGGGTGTGGTGGTGTGCAGCTGTACTCCCAGCTATTCAGGAGTCCGAGGTGGGAAGCTCTCACCTGAGCCCAGGAGCTTGAGGCTGCAGCAAGCCATGATCACATCACTGCACTACAGCCTGAGTGACAGAGCGAGGCTCTGTTTCAAAACATATTAAAAAAATTTTTTTTGCTTGATTCTAAATATGAGATGGCAAAAGATGGAAAAACAAACAAAATAGAAAAAAACCTTCATTTTAAAAAAGATTTTTATTTATTTTTTATTTATATATTTATTTTTGAGATGGAGTTTTGCTCTTATCCAGGCTGGACTGCAATGGCAGAATCTTGGCTCACTGCAACCTCCACCTCCTGGGTTCAAGTGATTCTCCTGCCTCAGCCTCCCAAGTATCTAGGATGACAGGCACACTCCACCACACCCGGCTAATTTTTCTATTTTTAGCACAGATGAGGTTTCGCCATGTTCGCCAGACTGGTCTCAAACTCCTGACCTCATGATGCACCCTCCTCGGCCTCCCCAAGTGCTGGAATTACAGGTATGAGTCACTGTGCCTGGCCACCTTCCATTTATTTTATGCCATAAATACAGCAAATTCTCACTACTTAGTTTTTATATTTTAAATTATATTTAACTAATTTTTTTTTTTGAAACGTAGTCTCACTCTGTCACCAGGCTGGAATGCAGTGACACCATCTTTGCTCACTACAACCTCTGCATCCCAGGTTCAAGCGATTCTCCTGTCTCAGTCTCTCGAGTAGCTGTGATTACAGGCGCACACCACCACACCCAACTAATTTTTGTATTTTTGGTAGAGACGGGTTTCACCATGTTGGCCAGCATGGTCTCCATCTCTTGACCTCTTCATCCACCCACATTGGCCTTCAAAAGTGCTGAGATTACAAGCGTGAGCCACCGTGTCCAGCCTTAACTAATTTTACTTTATACTTATTTATGGGTCAGATTATTTTCAAAATAAAAAATTAAAACAGCAAATTATAAGAATATATATGGAATATTTGCTCCTGAACTAGTTTCACAGCTAAATTAGTTTTGAGTATAAGTCAGGAAACAGCATTGAATACAACTGGAATCTCAGCATGGCCAATGGAACTGTTTAATTTGTGCAATATATGAAAGGTGACCTTTGGAAAATATAACTTAGGTATGCTGGAGTCATGTTCAAATAAATGTTTAGAATTTACATAATGAAAAGAAGTTTCTCTAACTTAAATCTTCAAATAATGTACCATGTCCCAAAAGCATAACTTACTGCTTCAGTGTAAGCTTCACTGTTCTGTTCTTCATGAGCTTCTAGGAGTTTCTGGTAGCATAAAAATATTTTAAAAAACACTTCTGTAAGATGAAGTCCCATTTCTAAATAAATACTTTAAGAATAACACTGATGTTGCCAAATATTGCATGCAATTGAGAAAATACTCAAATACAAGTCAAGATCCAAATTAGGGATCTAGCTTTTGTACTAATATTTCTCAGTTGCCTATTTCAGAACACAACTACATATTCCTGACCTTAGCTGTATTTGAATGCCTATAATGCTGAAGCAGGAAAGTACCAGGGCCCTTCAGTTAGCAGACTTTACAGATTAAAACTTAACCTCATGCCCAATCCCACTTAGGTGTTGTCACCTGACAGAGTAAAGGCATTTTTCTTCAAAGTTCTAATACTACTTACTTTCA
This sequence comes from Cacajao melanocephalus, assembly GCA_963573385.1. NCBI lineage: Eukaryota > Metazoa > Chordata > Mammalia > Primates > Pitheciidae > Cacajao > Cacajao melanocephalus. The sequence continues at coordinate 37,071 of CAUYLG010053734.1, read as the reverse complement.
ATAATTTACATTCTCTTGAATCAGTAAATGCTGGAAACATTTCCTCATATTTCTCAAGAGCAAGCTGAAAAAGAAAAACCACTCATCAATAACAGACTTACTAAACAAACAAAGCTTTTGACATTCTATCGGCTTCAAATAGGATCTACCTATATTCTATTAAGTGTTGAAGAAGCATATGGTTAAACTCAATAGCAGAATCAACAAGAAAATCGATTACGAATTTTCCATTTCAATTAATAATTTCTAAACCATTTTTTTTTTCTGAGTTAGGCAGCTGCAGAGAAGACAGTATAAATGAAAACGAATTCTTAAACACTCACAGACCAGGTATCTGTGTCCATTCATTAAATGAAGATGCTCTTAATACAGTCCAGATTCCCAGTAAATTACATTTAGCTTCCTGCTTGAGGCTGACAGAAAGAACACCTTCTCTTAGCAGCTTTAATTCTGCTCTTCCAACTCCAGACACTGGCCACGCCAAGGCTGCCTGTCCTTGCCTCTTGGCTCCCCATGCTCGCTGTGCTTTCCAACTTCTTCCCAGTCCTCGTTCCAACACCGTTTCTGAGCTTGTTTGTTTTTAAAAAGATATTATCCTACTTTTATCGTCTCCCCCTTAGTTCCTTAATTTTTTTTTTTCTTTTCTCAGACTGAGTCTAGCTCTGTCACTCAGGCTGGAGCATAGTAGTGCAATCTCTGCTCACTGTAACCTCCGCCTCCCGAGTTCAAGTGATTCTCCTGGCTCAGCCTCCTGAGTAGCTGGACCTACAGCCACCCACCACCACACCCAGCTAACTTTTTATATTTTTGTATTTTTAGTAGAAACGGGGTTTCACCATATTGGCCAGGCTGGTCTTGAACTCCTGACCTCAGGTGATCCACCCACCTTGGCTCCCAAAGTGCTGAGATTACAGATGTGAGCCACCACACCTGGCCCCTTAATTTCTTTAAAGCAAAACTACTAAAGAAAAAAATGTGGTTACCAGTGAACATATGCATATATTTAAACCAAAAGCACTAAGTATTCCCAAGCAGTCTCCCATTCAAGCACCAGGCTCTACACTGCTTAGCTTCTGAGATCAGACAAGATTGGGTATGTTCAGGGTGGTATGACTGTAAACTATCAGGTAACTTTAGAGAACAGCTTTGACAGCTGTTAAAAGATTACAACTGGGACACATACCACAGAATAATACTTATTTTTAGTGTACCCAGTTTATTCTTGTTACTAACATCCAAATGAAATGACAACAAGAACAAGAGAGAATGTGTACGTGTTCTTAGGCATGAAATCAGACAATCAGTGCTGAAGGACTCCTTACCTTGGCATTCAACTCGTCTACTATGAAGTGGCAGAGGGCAGCTTTGAAGAAGTAATCCTTTGCACTGTACTTCAACAAAGGATTATCCATTGTGTTTGCCCCAACCTAGGCACAGAAGAGAGGTTAAATTTAAAAGGTTTACCCTCTTATATCAGGCAAAGTAATTCTCATCTGCTGTCCTTTAGAAAATAATTACATATGTTAGTTTAGCTATGAAATATATTCTTTTAAACCAAAACACAGAGTAGAAATTTTACTAGACAAGACCGTTAAATACATGAAGTCTTAACCAGTTAAAAATGGGTCAGAAGAATTCTGCTTCCAAGAAGATGGAGTAAACATCCTTTTCCCTATTCCTCCCACTAAGCACTACTAAAAGCCCAGGACATTTTCTAAAAAACAAACATCTGTGAAAGGTGGACAGAAAATGGCAGACCAGCTAGGAACAAAAACATGGTGAATTCCCTGGGTTATCTTTTTCCTTCCTATATCCATGGCAAGAAATTGAGGAATCAGCAACCCAGAAATGCCGGTATGCACAGACCAAAAGAGAACAGACAAAAGCTGCTCTCTCTGGCCAAAGGACTAGAAAAGGGGCACATCAGCAAGAGAGAAAACACTTACAACAATAACCGCTTTACTCCAGCCGAACACTGCAGAAGAAACTGAGGCTCTAACCGCACTGACATCATCAAAGGCTAAAGAAGGAGTCCTGAAGTCTATTCTTGAAAGACTGTAAGAAGGGCCCTAATACCTCTGCTGAGAAGCTTCAGATAAGGCCAAATAGGGAGCTGAGGCTTCATACCCACCCAACACCCTGCCACTAAGGCAGTGCAGACCACACTGGGAGCCTGCATCCTGTCTCTACCCAGGAAGAATGAGGTTCTCCTTTCCCCAGCTGGTGTGCTATCAGAAGAGGTCTGTGAAAGGTGATGGTGAAACATCACCAAGAACAAACCAGCACTGTGCTGGCAGAAATGGGTAAGAAGAGGGGATGCCACTTCTGCCCAGGGCTAACTAGGCCCCTCAGGTGTCAACAGAGACCTGGTGGGGAGCTGACACTCCTACCTCCACCTGGCAGTAATGAGGCAACATCCCCACCTCACCTAGCCAGAAGAGTGTCAAAGGCGGCCAGATGAAAGAGAAGTTTTAAATAAGACTCAGTCTCATAACCTAATGTGCAAATGCCCTGTTTTCAATCAGAAATGACTGGTAAGACCAAACACACAGGAAGATCTCAGGTTAAATGAAAAAAGATCATTAACAGATGATAGTTCCAGATGACGGAAATGTCCAAAATATCCAACAAAGATTTTAAAGCAGCCCTCATAAAAATGCTTCAACAAGCAATTACAATAACACTTGAAACTAATGGAAAAATAGAAAGCATCCACAAAGAAAAAGGAAGCCACAGGAAAAAAAAACAAGATATAAAGTAAAATCAAATGAAAATTTCAGAACTGAAAAAAATAGTACCATACATAAAAAATGGGTGGGCTCAACAGCAGCATAAAGGGGACAGAGGAAAGAAGCAGTGAATGGAAGACAACAACAGGAACAACAGAGAAGACAGACTGACAAAAAAAAAAAAAACGAACATCAAGGACCCAGAGAATAAAACAGTGTCTTACTTTTGTGGCATCTGTGTTCTAGATGGGGAGGAGAAAGAGAAAGAGAAAGGGACTGTCTGAGTGCCAGGGTTCATGCCTGTAATCCCAGAACTTTGGGAGGCCAAGGCAGGTAAACCACTTCAGGTCAAAAGTTTTAGCCCAGCCTGACCAGCATGGCAAAACCCTGTCTCTACTAAAAATCCAAAAATTAGCCAGGCATGGTGGTGAGCACCTATAGTCCCAGCTACTTGGAAGTCTGAGGCAGGAGGATTGCTTGAACCTGGGAAGCAAAGGTTACAGTCAGCCAAGATTGCGCCACTGTACTGGCGCGCCTAAGCAACAGAGCAAGACTCAGTCTCAAAAAAAAAAAAAAAGGGTGAGGGGAGCTGAAAAAAGTACATATCTATTCAAGCCATATTATAATTAAACTTCTGAAAACTAAAGACAAAGAAAAAAATTATGAAAGTGTCCAGAGAATAACACCTTTTTTATAGGGAAAAACAACCTGAATGACAGTTGAGTTCTCATCAAAAACCATGGAAGCTGGCTGGGCATGGTGGCTCATGACTGTAATCCCAGCACTTTGGGAGGCTGAGGTGGGTGGATCACTTGATGTTAAAAGTTGGTAAAACCAAGGAAGCCATAAAGTACACATTTTTCAAACTAAAGGAAAATAACAATCAACTTAAGACTTGTACTCCCAGAGAAACTATGTTTCAGAAATGAAGGCAAAATCAAAACATTTCCAAATAGAGGAAAATTAAGAAAATTTGTCAGCAAACCTACCCTAAAATGACAAAAGGAGGTTCTCTAAGTAGAAAGGAAACAGTAATTTTGGAACATCCAGAAGGAAGAAAGAACATGCATGGTAAGCAAAAATATGGGTAAATATAACAAGCTTTCCTTGAGTGTTCTAAATTATGTCTGATGGCTGAAACAAAAATGCTAACATTGACTCCTGTGGTTCTAAACGTATGTCAAGGAAACATTAAGACAACTATATATTGAATAGGGAGAGTAAAAGAACAGAAAGAGAGGTAAGATATATTTCACCGGAACTGATAAAATGATGACACCATTAATCTGTGACAAAGTTATGTAGATATAATGTAATACCTAGAGCATTTAACCACAAAAGCTACACAAAGAGATATACCATTGATTCACCAACAACATGGGTTTGAACTGTGTGAATCCACTTAATACATGGACTTTTTCAAACAAACGTGGATTGAAAATACAGTATTCTTAGGAATTCAACACCCACATAAACGGAAGGCTGACTTTTTGTATATGTGAGCTCCACAGGGCTGACTGTGAAACTTGACTATGCACAGATTTTGGTATATGAGAGAGGTCCTCGAATTAATCCCCTGTAGACAATGAGGAATAACTGTACTTAGAAACACTAGAAAATCAAGTAGACTGGGCATGATGGTTCACGCTTGTAATCCCAGCACTTTGGGAGGCTATGGTGGGCAGATCACTTGAGCTCAGGAGTTCAAGACCAGCCTGGGCAACATAGCAAAACCCCATCTCTACAAAAAATAGCCAGCTGTGGTGGGGCATGCCTGTAGTCCCTGCTATTCCGGAGGCTAAAGTGGGAGGACTGCTTGAGCTTGGGAGGTGGAGGCTGCAGTAGGCCAAGACTGCACCGTGTCCCTACAGCCTGGGTGTAGAGTGAGACCCGGTCTCAAAAAAAAAAAAAAAAAAAAAAGCAACTCACAAAAAGGTTGGAAAAAGAAAACAGAGAAACAAAAAGCAAAGAAAATATAGAAAGCAGAAAATAAAATGGCAGAAGGCAGAACTAAGCCCTAACATACAAATAACTTCATTGGCACAGTGTATTAAAAAACAGGATCCAGGCCAGGTGCAGTGGCTCACACGTGTAATCCCAGCACTTTGGGAGGCCAAGGCGGGCAGATCACTGAGGTCAGTTCAAGACCAGCCTGGTCAACACGGTAAAACCCCATCTCTACTAAAAATACAAAAATTAGCCAGGCGTGACAGCATATGCCTGTAATCTCAGCTATTCGGGAGGCTGAGGCACAAGAATCGTTTGAACCAGGGAGGTGGAGGGTTGCAGTGAGCTGAGATCAAGTCATTGCACTCCAGGCTAGGTGACAGAGCAAGACTCTGTTGAAAAGAAAGGGAAAAGGAAAAGGGAAAAGGGAAAGGGAGAAGAAAAGAAATAAGATCAGCAAGTTTATAAAAGAACTCAACAATGCCATCATCCAACAGGAGCTAATCAACATTTATAAACATTACCCAGTAACAGCATAATTGTTACAGAGTATCCAGGAGACAGAAGAGACCAATGGGTGAAACAGGAGGATTTTATTAAGGTGGCCACCAGCTCAAAGGATTAGCATCCCAAGTCTGAGCCCCAAAGAAAGAAAATGGGGTACTTTTATACATCCAAGATGACGTATCAGCTAACAGGTTTACAGAAGTCAGAACCAAGAACAGTAATTAATTTGTAACATGTCTTATGATTACATTACATTTGAAAAATAGCACTTTGAGAAACACATTGTACATTCTTTGGGTGTTATCTTGCCTTGCAGCTGGTCAGCAAGAAAAACAGGACTCTTGAGATGCCTGGGAACTTTGCTGAGAATGTCAGGAGAACAGATAAGGTAGGTTTTACAGGGAGTTAGTTAATTTTAAGCAGAGCTGGGGGTTAGGTTTTATATTAAACAGCACACAACCCAGCAAAATTTATTATATAGCAACTACAAATTATAAGGTTTTGTTTTTACTATTATTGCCATTATTTCTCTTCTTCATAATCATAAAACATATGCCAAGACAGACCACTTTCTAGGCCATAAAACAAATCTCAATAAATGTGTAAGAATTAAAAGCATCAAAATATGTTGTCTAACCACAGTGGAATCAAACAAGAAGTCAACAACCAAAAGGTTACAGAAAAATCTCCACTAAGCAGTTGGAAATTAAATAAAACACTACTAAATAATCCATGGGTCACTGAAGTTTCAAGGGAAATCAATAAATACAACTAACTGAATAAAAATAAAAATACGATGAGATAATGAAATTAGGAAGCAAGCCAAACCTGTGAAAGGGTAACAAATGCATACACAACAAAGATGAAAATCAGCAAGCTATACTTCCACATCAAGTACCCAGAAAAAGAGCAAAACAAATCCAAAGAAAACAAAATGGAGGAAATAACAATGAAAACAGAAACCAATGAAAATAAAAACAAAAAAGAGAAATAACTGAATTCTACCAAACATTTAAAGAGGAATTCACACCAGTCCTTTACAAACACTTCCAAAAAAACAGAAGAGGAAGACTTCCTAATTCATTCTGAGGCCAGAATTACCTTGATTCCAAAACCAGATAAAGATACCACAAGAAAAGAAAACTAACTATCAATATCCTTTATGAATATAGATATAAAATCCTCAACAAAATGTTAGCAAACCAATTCTGGCACTAACAAAAAGTAAAGTCAGCCACAAAGGTAGTCAACATCTATGTCACTGGTTCCCAATAAAAACTCAGGATACCGGGTTCAGGGGAGCTTCCCTGGCTAGCAGTAGTCTATGCTTATTTTCACTCAGCACTGTTGGGGGAAGTAAGTACTGTTTACCTAACTCCACTGAGACAGGACAACTGAAAGCTCTTCCTGGAAGTCTTCTGGACCCTGCCCTATGAGTCTCTCCTTTCAATGATTTTAATCTGTACCCTTTTGCTGTGATAAACCATAATTGTAAGTGTAACAGCTCTCAGTGGGTTCTGTAAGTTTGTCTAACAAATTATTAAACTTGAGGGTGTTCTTGGGAAACCCCATAAAGTTTGCAACGACCAAGTCGAATTTATTCCAGAAATGTAAGGTTGGTTCAACACATGAAAATCAACCAATGTAATATATAATGTTACACTGATCAGGACATATGCTAACTCAATAGATGCAGAAAAAAGTTTGACAAAGGACAAAAACCATATGCTTATCTCAACAGACATAGAAAAAAGTCTGACAAATAAAGGACAAAAACTATGTTTATCTCAATAGACACAGAAAAAATGTCTGACAAAATCCAATACCCTTTGATAATAAAAACACTCAACAAACTAGGAGGGGGAAACTTCTTCAAACGGATAAAGGCACTTACGAAAACCACACAGCTAATATCAATATCATACTTAATGTGAAAGACTAAAAGTTTTCCTTACAAGATCAGGAACAAGACAAGGATGTGTGCTCTTGTCACTTCTATTCAACAATGCCCTGGAGATTCTAGCCAGGACAACTGACAAAATGAAGTAAAATACATTCAGACTGCAGAGGAAGAAGTAAAACTATTGTTATTTTCAGGTAACATGATTTTGGATATAGAAAACCTAAGGAATACACATAAAAAAACCTATTAGAGCTAATAAACAAGTTCGGCATGGTTGCAGAACAAAAAATTGATATAAAAATTCAACTGTATTTCTATACACTAGCAATTAACACTCTTAAAAGGAAATTAAGAAAATTCAATTTGTAGTAGCATAAAAAAAATAAAATACTTTGGAGTACATTTCACCCAAAAAGTACAATACTTGCACACCGAAAACCACAAAACATTGTTGAGCAAAATTAAATGCTGATCTAAATAAATTGAAAAAGCACTGTGTATTCATAGACTGTCAGAGCTAGTCTTGTTAAGATGGCAATACTCTCTGTGATGACTGATTTTATATGTCAACTTGAGTGGGCTACAGGGTGCCCAGATATTTGGTGTTATTCTGAGGGTGTCTGTGGGGCGTTTCTGAATGAGATTAACATTTGAATCAGTAAGATGAGTAAGCAGATTGCCATCCCCAATGTGGGTGGGCCTCATCCAATCTAATGAAAACCTGAATAAAATAAAAGGTAGGGAGAATTCATTCTCAATGCCTGTCTTAGAGGCAGGACATATATTCTCCTGCTTCAGACTTGGACTCAGACTAGAACTTACACCATCAACTCTCCTGGTTCTGAGGCCTTTGGATTTGGGCTGGAGCTATGCCATTGGCTCTCCTGGTTCTTCAGACTGCAGATCTTAGGCCTTCTCAGCCTATACAATCAAGTGAGTCAATTCCTTACAGTAATTTCTCTCTCTAAATACACACACACACACACACACACACACACACCTACACCTCTTACTGATTCTGTTTCTCTGGAAAACCCTAAAACACTCTCCAAATTTATCTACACATTCCATACAATCCCTATCAAAATCTAAGCTGGATACTTTGCAGAGACTGACAAGCTGATCGTAATATTTGGATGAAAATGCAAGGGATCGAGAATAGCCTAAACAATTGTGAAAAAGAACAAAAAGTTGGGGGACTCATATTTCCTGACTTCAAAACTTACTGTGAAATTACAGTAATAAAAACAGTGTAATACTGGCATAAAGACAGATAAATAGACCAATGAAATAGAGAGCCCATAAATAAACCCTCATATTTTATACAGTGAAATAATTTTCCACAAGGGTCCTAATGCCACTGCATAGTTAAAAGATAGCCTATTCAACAAATGGTGCTAGAAAAACTGGATATCCATATATAAAAGAATAAAGTTGGACCCTTACCTCATACTATATACAAAAATTAACTCGAAATGGATAAAGACCTAAACCTAACAGCCAAAACTATACAATTCGTAGAACAAAACAGAAGGGAAAAGCTTCATGATATCAGATTTAGTGATTATTTCTTGTATACAACAACAAAAGCCAGGCAAAGAAAAAAAGACAAATTGGACTTCAAAAATGTTAAAGACTTCTGTGAATCGAAGGACATTAATAACAGAGTAAAGAGAGAACCTACAGAATGAGAGCAAATACTTGCAAATCACCTATCTGATAAGGGATTAATATCCAGAATATATATTATTTTAGAACACCTAAAACTCACCACCAAAAAACAAAAAACTTAATTAAAATCCGCAGAAAGTACTGGAATAGACATTTCTCCAAAGATATACAAATGGCCAATAAGCAAACAAAAAGATGCTCAACATCACTAGTCGTTAGAGAAATAACAAGAAAAAACAGAATGAGACGACATTTCACACTCATTACAGTGACTATTATTAACAAAAAAAAGTGTGGTGAGGACGTGGAGAAACTGAAACCCTGTGCATTGATGGTGGGAAGGTGTAATGGTGTAGCCATTGTGAAAAAGTCTGGCAGTTCCTCAAAAAGTTAAACATGGACTTACCACATGGCCCAGCAACTGCAATTCTATTCCCAGGTATATAACTAAGAGAATTGAAAACAGCCCCACAAAAACTTTAACACAAATGTTCACAGCAGCATTCTTGATAATAGCCCCAAAGTGGAAAAACCCCAAACATCCATAAATTGATAAATAAATAAACCAGGAGGTATTACTCAGCCATGAAAATCAGTGACATACTGACATTTGCTATGACATGGGTGAACCCTGAAAGCAATACACTAAGTCAAAGAGGGCAGTCACAAAAGGCCACCTTGTATGTGATTTCATATACATTCAAGGTTCAGAGTAGACAAATGCATATAGTCAGAAAGTACACTGTGTCTTCCAGGAACTGGGAGGAGAGAATGGACTGCTAGGCTTCTTTTGGGGATGCTGATAATGTTCTGGAATTAGGTGGTAATGACGGTCATACAACTTTGTGAACAGACTAAAAACCACTGAACTATACTCATTACATGATGTGTGGATTATATCTCAATAAAAAGAAAAACAAAAAGTTTAAAAAAATGACTCAGAAAATTTCTCTCCGAGAAAACAACAATATCCTCACCTGCTCATAGATCTCGATGGCTTTCTGGTACTGCTCAAGCTGGGCAGCATATGCTGCCACCTTCAGCAGACACTTGTTTGCTGAGCTGAAACCAAGAACAAAAGCAGAGTGAATAACAAGCCAATGGAAAAATAAAAGATGTGTGCTGGGCCTTAGAACATCTTCATTTGGTATAGTCAAATACACTCACAGAGTAAGAAGAAGTATCTTTTATCACATATAATAAAACCTATTAAATTATATTAAGAAAAGTAATACTTACCTGTTGGATTCTTCTCCTTTGTAATAATCAGCAGATTGTTCATAATGTGCAATAGCCTGAAAACATACGTATTTTATTCAAACAATTTGTTTGGAGAGTTGCATTTTAAAACTACATTTGCATAGGGACTTTTCTGTAAATAAATCTACTCCACCAGTAAACTTTTCACAACTCAGCCTACTTTCTTTAGGAAATACAAGAAAGCATGTAAGCAGAATGCTTGCTGGCCATCAAACTCTGTTTCTCCCTCCCCATGTGGCATATGACCAGCTACACCATTTCCTCAGCTTCCTCTACAGTAAGGGGCAGCCTGTGACTAGTTCTCTCCAGCGGAATGTAAACAGACATGCAAGGGGCCATATATCTCACTTTGCATCCTTCTCCAAGCCTTTTCCACTTCCCATGAGATAGGATGGCAATGACCAAGTCCAGAATGACACGGAAGCCAAACATCGAAATGGCAGAACTGTCAGGTGGGTTCCTAAACAACTACAAAGGACAAAATGTACCTCCCATATCAGTGTCCCTACCACTGTCAAACCCTCAGCAGCTACACTGGATTGTTGTTTTAGAGAAATATGAAGCCCTAATTACACTTTAGGTCTATGACTTGCAGCAAAGACTACCCCTACTAATACCTTAAGTGTCACCTAGAATAAGGGTGTTCCCTTCAATCTAAAATACATGGCATTAAGTGGAGATGAAACAGAGGTTACAGGCCAGAGAGCTAGAAGTACCTGCCATGCTGTGATGGAAGTCAGTGAAATCAAGCATGTAACAACCAGAAAAAAGAATAGGTGCCTACCAAAACTAAGCAAAATGGCCAAGAAGAGCCAGATGATAGAATGTACCACTATTTTTAGCACAGTTTTGTGAGCGCTGAACTTTGGAAAGAATCAGCTGGTTTGCAGAGAGTTGTAAAAGGGAATAGACAATGTCTAGAAATAAGGCTCTCATAAGATTGAAAAAAACCTTCTATACCTCAAATAACAAGAGGTAAGTATGAACAGTTCTTGAATCCAGGGCTCTAACAAAGTTTTTCTCTAATAGGTGAGACAATAAATATTTTAGATTTTGTGAGCCATACGATCTTTGTTGCTACTCAGCTCTCTTGTGGTAGCATAAAAGCAGCTATAGACAATACATAAATGAGTAAGTGTGGTTGTGTTCCAATAAAACTATATGAACAATGAAATTTCTGATTTTACATCATTTTTACGTGTTGCAAAACGCTTTTTTGTCTCAAGGATCAAAAACTTTTGTCTCAAGGATCCAAAAAAAAAACCATTTTTAGTGTGCAAGCATACAGAAGCAGGTAGTGGTTTTGCAGACTGCTTGAATTACAAAGGTTTCCCAGCAAATGCAAATGAGGGAGCTAGAAGTCTTCGAAAATCGGATTAAAGGTGCTGCCTTCCTGCGCAAGCCCATTAGTTCAGTGGCTTCAAGACAGTTCCTAGGAGTTAGAAGAGAGCCACAGAGACACGAAAACAAATAAAACAAAACAGGCCATGGAACTATGTTAGAAAATTACTTAGACCCATCAAACCCCAGGCCCCCCACCTCCCCGCAGACGGTGGTGGTGATAACGAAGAGCAGAAGCAGAGCTACCAGAAGGCCATAAGCTAGAAGTGACAGAGCCAACATCAGCCTCTCTGGACTACAGAGGACCCCTGCCTAGAACATTCACACTGAACAGTTCTGTGAAAAACAGGCACTTATACTGTGTTTCTATGATTACATTTTGGATCCATGATTTCAGTCATTTAGCATAACCTAACTAATACGCTCCCCAAACAAACATATTTTTAAGCATTATTTAGACTAGGACAAAAAGTGGAAAAAATTTAAGTGGTTAAATATAATGGGATACTATGCTATGATTAAAGGTAATTGATGGAAAGTGTTAATATAAAAAGTTTTTCTTTCTTTTTTTTGAGACAGGGTCTCATTCTGCTGCCCTGGCTGGAGTGGCATGAACAAAGCTCACTGTAGCCTTGACCTCTTGGGCTCAAGCAATTCTCCCACCTCAGCCTTCCAAGTAGCTGAGACTACAGGCATGTGCCACCATGCCCAGTTAATTTTTAAATTTTTCATACAAATGAGGTATTTTCATGTTGCCCAAGCTGTTCTCAAACTCCTGGGCTCAAGCAATCCTCCCATCTTGGCCTCTCAAATGCTGTGATAACAGGCATGAACCATCATGCCTGGCCTTCATGGAATATGAATTTTTAAATGCAGCTATAAAAGAATAGGTACACTATGGTCCTCTTTTCTGCAAATACTTAGTAACATACAGAAATAGTCTGGAAGCAAATATTTCTTTGGAACACCTGTCAGGGCTGTCACGTACACACACGTGGGATTACCTGATGAAAGTAAATCTCCTCCCACTAAAATGTGAGCTCTGTGAGGACAGGGCCCATGACTGTTTGGCTCATCATCACAGCCCCAAGCCTAGCATGATGCTTATTACAAAAGTGGGTGCTCAGTAACAGATGCTAAGTGAATGAAGGCAAAGTGCATCACAAATGAAGGCAGCCTATTAAACTACTGCCAATATCATGATTACGTGGAATGCTCAGGAAATGACAGTTTTTCAGTGAATTTATGATTAATCAATAACCTCCTTTCAACTAGCCTCATTCTCTAAAGTGCTTAGCACCCTTTCCCATCATAACAAACTAGGTAAGTCAAGATAAACCTGACCAAATCTTTCTGTGAAGAGTACTGGATTACATAACCTCTTTTCAGGGCAGACAGAGTAGAGCTACTTATCTTCCTAATTCTTATAGCACCAGAACTCAATGAATAAATAGAGCTGGGATAAACCATATGTAACTGCTGCTTTGGAGATAAAAAAGAAAAGGCTAGATGTTGACAATTTGGTGTAACTTAACACTTTACCAATAATGGCACTGGCTCATTAGAATTTTAGAGATGTAAACTACAGCTACATTTATCATAGTGAAAGAAAAAATTTCAAGTTTGGTTTTTAATAATGCTAATTAAAACCAGTCATTAAATTCCACAGTTCTCCCAAGTTGTGACAGATTGTACTTGAAAAAAAAGCACAATTTGCTGGTTTAACAGAGAAGTTTCAGAGAAGAGACTGGCCAAGCATTACCTCTAAATGTTCACATCTCGTTTGGAATTTTAACATGTAGTAAAATTTAGCAGCTACAAGCAGATCTTTACACACCAGAAATCAGCCCACCTAGATATCTGACAATCCCAAGGACTTTAATAAATGTCAAAAGCAGAACACAGCCACCAATAACAACAGCACACGTAAAAATAAATCCAGAAACTAATACCAGCTAGTTATCCTGTTATTTAAGTAGAGGGCCAAAGAGGTCACAACATTTCCACTTGGAGCACCTAGATGAGTGTCACGATACATGGAATTCTGGAATAAGAAACAAGGCCCTTATGATTGTATCAATGACGCCATAAAGCAAATGCAATTTCCGGGCTTAAGAGTCCACTATGCATGTGAAATAGTCTTAAGTAGCTTTAAAATGGGATCAATTCTTTAGAACAAGTACACCTAGATGAAACCTAGCATAAATCTGCCATATACACCTATTCTATGCTGTAACAAACAGTATTAAATAAGGCTCTCCAGAGGATGAAAACAGAATTGAATTATATTTTCTCTAGATCATTTAAAAAATCATCTAAAGAGGACCCACTTATTATGCAGTTTAGTGGTTTAAAGTAAAAGAAGTAATGTGGGAAGGTGAAAGATCTCTACAATGAGAATTACAAAACACTGCTCAAAGAAATCAAAGAAGACACAAGCAAATGGAAAAACATCCCATGCTCATGGATAGAAAGAATCAGTATCATTAATATGGACATACTGCCCAAAGAAATTTAGATTAAATGCTATTCCTGTCAAACTACCAACGATCTTCTTCACAGAACTAGAAAACACTATTTTAAAGTTCATGTGAAATCAAAAAATAGCCTGAATGGCCAAAGCAACCCTAAGCAAAAAGAACAAAGCTAGAGGCATCATGTTACCCCACTTCAAACTATACTACAGGGCTATAGTAGCCAAAACAATATGGTACAAAAGACACATAGACCAATGGACCAGCATAGAGAGCCCAGAAATAAGGCCATACACTTACAGCTTTCTGATCTTTAACAAAGCTGACAAAAACAAGAAATGGCAGACTTCCTATTCAATAAATGGTGCTGGAATAACTGGCTAGCCATATGCAGAAGACTAAAGCTGGACCCCTCCCTTACACCATATATAAAAATAGACTCAAGATTGATTAAAAACTTAAATGTAAAACCTAAAATGATAAAAATCTTAGAAGATAACCTAGGCAGTACCATCAGGGACATTGGAACAGGCAGATTTCATGACAAAGACACCAAAAGCAATTGCAACAAAAACAAATGTTGATACATGGCACTTAAGAGCTTCTGCACGGCAAAAGAAACTATCAACAAAGTAAACAGACAACCTACAGGATGGAAGGAAATACTTGCAAACTATGTATCTGACAAAGGTCTAATATCCAGCATCTATAAGGAATTTAAAAATTTGAAAGAGAAAAACAACTTCATTAAAAAGTGGGCAAAGGACACGAATAGACACTTTTCAAAAGAAGACATATATACAGCCAACAAGCACTTGTTAAAGATATCATTAGAGAAATACAAATCAAAACTACAATGAGATAGCAACTCACACCAGTCAGAATGCCTATTATTAAAAAGTCAAGGACTGGTCACGGTGGCTCACGCCTGTAATCCCAGCACTTGGGGAGGCTGAGACGGGCGGATCACCTGAGGTCGGAAATTTGAGACCAGCCTGCCAACGTGGAGAAACCCTGTCTCTACTAAAAATACAAAATTAGCCGGGTGTGGTGGTGCATGCCTGTAATCCCAGCTACTCGGGAGGCTGAGGCAGGAGAATCGCTTGAGCCCAGTCAGCAGAGGTTACAGTGATCCAAGATCACACGTTGCACTCCAGCCTGGGCAACAGGAGTGAAACTCCACCTCAAAAAAAAAAAAAAAAGTCAAAAAACAACAAATGCTGGTGGAGTTGTGGAGAACACTTATACACTGTTGGTTGGAGTATAAATTAGTTCAACCATTGTGGAAAGCATACGGCGATTCCTCAGAGAGCTGAAAGCAGAACTACCATTCAACCCAGCAATCCCATTACTGGGTATATAGCCACAGTAATATAAATCATTCCACTATAAAGACACATGAATGTTCACTGCAGCAGTATTCACAATAGCAAAGACAAGGAATCAACCTAAATGCCCATCGATGGTAAACTGGAAAAAGAAAATGTGCTACATATACACCACAGAATACTATGTAGCCATAAAAAAAGAACGAGATCATGTCTTATGCAGGAACATGAATGGAGCTGGAAGTTATTATCCTTAGCAAATTAATGTAGGAACAGAAAACCAAATACTGCATGTTCTCACCTATAAGTGGGAGCTAAATGATGAGAACACCTGAACACAAAGACGTGAAAAACAGACACTTGGGTCTATTTGAGAGTGGAAGGTGGGAGGAGGGAAAGGAGCAGAAAAGCAAAATGCCTGGGTGATGAAATAATCTTTACAACAAACCCCTTTGACACAAGTTTACCTGTATAATAAATCTTCACCGGTAGCCCTGAACTTAAACATTAAAAAATTTTAGAAACTCCCAAAACATGTTATATATATTTTTAAGGTTTCACAAGATTTTTATTTGTATTGGGTAGGTTACATCTGCTTGATTTATCAGCTACTAAAATAATCTCTCAAAAAAAAGAAGTAATGTGAAGTTATGAAACTACACACTTCATTGTCCACTAGCTAAAATCTGTGAATGATCTAAAATCAAAAAAAAGAGACACTGGGTAGTAGAGCTGAAGAAGAAGAAAGTCATCTGTAACAAGCCAGATATAAGTTGCCTTGAGTGTAACTGATTGTCCAGACATTAATTTCACAATCCGCCAACCCAATTGTGAGTCCAACCAGGGAAGAGAAGGTAATAACGTTTCCTTTTATTTTCTTTTTAAGAGGATGTCTCACTATGTTGTCCAACTCCTAGGCTCAATCCATCCTCCCACTTCAGCCTCCCCAAATACTGGGATTAGAGACATGAGCTACCACGCTTGGCCAGGTAATGATGTTTCTAAACAACACAGGAGCTCAAACATTAGGGACCATAACAACCTAGCCCTGTGCCTGCATGTGTGCACGCGTGTGTGCGCATGCGTATGTGTGTTCAGTAATATTCTTAAATTGGTTTTGTTTTGTTTTGTTTGAGATGGGAGTCTCGCTCTGTCATCTAGGCTGAAGTGCAGCAGTGCCATCTTGGCTCACTGCAACCTCCCCTCCTGGGCTTAAGAGATCCTCCAACCTCAGCCTCCCGAGTAGGTGGGACTACAGGCATGTGCCACCACTCCTGGCTAGTTGTTCTGTATTTTTACTAGACACAGAGATTTGTCATGTTACTGAGGCTGGGCTTGAACTCCTAGGCTCAAGCAATCCTCCAGCCTTGGCCTCCCAAAGCGGTGGGATGATCGGCATCAGCCACTGTACCTGGCCTTTTTTTTTTTTTTTGAGAGAGAAAAAAAAGAGTACGTCACATTTCATTTTATCTGCTCTCAAGTTTATGGAGACCCATGTGTTGGAGACCATGCTTGGGCAGCAGAAAATGACACAGCACTGCAGGCTCCGGCCCCAGAGTGCCCTTCTGATCACTGCAAAAGAGGAAGCTGGAACAGGAGCCTCTGCTGGCAAAGACACTCTGTGCACAGTGCTCACCCCTGAGAGATTCACTCAACCTCAATGAAGATACTGTGCCCATCCCAGACACCCTTACTAAATAAATACCCCAGCCACACCAGACCCATCTCCCTCCCATCCTGTCATCAACTCCACACCAGGGAACAAAGGAGGTTCAGATCCAGCTCCATCACCTTCCTCCAAGATCCACAGATAACCTTTCAAAAAGAAGGTTCACATGCATATGCCAATGCACAGGGTGTCCCTGATCTGATCAAGATCACAGAGTATCCTCAGAAAAGTGTGGCAATTACAAAAAAAAAAAGAGGTCAAATAATAAATTTTATGTAACAAATCTGAGCAAATTTTGTGCTGAATAACCGAAAGGTGGAGGTCACATAAAGTCAAGAGTGAACATTAACAATGCCAGTCCAATTTCAGTACTGCCTAGGAGATCCTTCCCTGGACCAAGAGGACTCCATTTGGTATGGTGGAGATAGCGGTATCATTTGTTTATTTAGCAACTATTTAGACTCCACTAGGTCTCAGAGTTCTGGGCTCTCGGGACACATCAGTAAAGTAGAGACAAAGCTCTCTGCTGACACATGTGCCCATTCTAGCGGAGGGAGAGAAACAACCAATATAAGGATGATGAGCAAGCCTATGAGAGGGCATGTTGACATCTGCTCAGCAATACGAGAAGTTAAGTGAGGTGTGTGGGGGTCTGCTATGTCTTCTTGCGGGGCTAAATTAAATAGGAGTCATGACAGACTTCATGGAAATGATAATAAATGAGCAAAAATGGAAGGGCACGGGGAAGTTAGGCAAGTGGTCTTGAAGGACCTGAGGAGTCAGCCCCATGGACATCTGGGGAAGAGCTCTGAAGACAGGAAATCACAGGTACAGAGACCCTGAGGCAGAAGCACTCATCTGGCACATGTGCAGAGCAGCAAGGAGGCCAGGGTAGCTGTGCAGGGTATGCCTGCACAGAGAGTAAGAGGAAAGAGGAGAGGCCACACAGGTTCATGAGGAGTGTGGGGCTGGGAGGAAGCAATTCAGTGGAGCCATGAAGGCTCTCCATAGCTCCAGCTGTTCCTCTGAGTGAAAGGGGTATTAATGAAAGGCTGTGAGCAGTGGAGAAACAGGATATGACACAATGCTTAGAAGGCTAACTCTGGCTACTCTGTGGCATGCGGGTGTGGGGTTGGCAAGGTAGGGGGAACAGGGAGTAGAAGCAGGAGACAAGTTTGGAGGATCTTGCAGCAATCAAGTGGGAGCTGGGAGACAAGGTGGGGAGTTATGCTGAGACGTGGGAGCAGGAAGGAAAGCACTCACAGAAATTGCTCAAAGGATGGATGTAGAGAAAGAGAAAAGACAAGGAAACCTGTAGTTCAGAGGGGAACACTGGTTGGGGACAGGGCATCTGAGTTGAGAAGCCGGTCTCAGACATGCTGGGTTAGAGATGACTGCTGGACAAAGTTGAGAGGTCAGCAGGCAGGTGGATACAGGAATCTGGCATCTGGAGATAGGTCTGGTCTGCAGTCAGATTTGTGAGTCACTGGCATACAGATGATACTTAAAGCTGTGATGCTGACTGTGTAGAGAGGTCACCTCTTAGGCTTTCTTCACTGGGCCTTAGAGTACTAAATAATACAGCTGAAGGTTCTTTTGGCAATGCTAATGGTCTGACATGAATCAGAGAGTGGAAACAATGGGTGATCTCTGTAAATCTTAACCAGCTCTCATGTCTTATATGTCCCCTCCAGGAAAACAGCCCAACGACTTAGCCAGCTAGACCCTGAAAGTCTCCACGAGAGGCCATCTATGATCACTCTGCATCTATGACCACTCAAACTGAGGAGGGGAGTGTTCTTTGAGTCAACGTATCTGCCTTCTTCATATCTGAGGAAGTGTGCCCATGGCTTACCTTCTCAATGTCTACAAGTTCAGTCTCATAGATCTCTGCAATAGTAATGTGGTGCTTGGCTGCAATTGTAAACCTTCCCTAGGAGAAAAAACAAGAAAGGGTCACACACCCATTTTGCCTATCTGAATGCCAGTTTGGGAACATAAAAAAGAAAGATACAACTCTAAGCCATCTCGACTCCACCCCACAGCCACTCAAGCAATGGAATGTCTTACCATGTCTGTGTAAATGTCGATGGCTGCATTTAAGCAGTTGATAGCCTCTGAAGCGTAGGCATTTAAGAAAAACAATGAAAAATCCATTCAGTCAAAGAGGGTTCAGATGAGGCTGTCTTCTTGGCTGTTATTAGAAGGTTAATGAGGTATAATTTTGGAGTGGAGGGTGGGCAGGTTAGTTAGTGAGAAGCAAACAAAAATCATGCACAAGTTCAGATTCATCAGCATGGCTTTGTTCCCAGCAGCTACAGCATAATTTAGGGAACTGTAACTGGAGTAATACTGACTTAGTTACTTTGAACCTTAAAGTGAGGGCTCCATCCAGGCGAAAGACTGTATTTATAAAAGAAAACAAAACCATGGAGGTTGTCACCAACACTGATAAATTTTATCTGCTAAAATACAAATGCAAACATATTTTTCATTAATACCATGCACATATATTAATTTTGGAACATGGCACCACATCACAAGAACGATCACCTCAACAGACTGTACTCTCCATGCAGCCAAAAGCAAAAGCACTTTGAAATGCCTATTCGAACAACTCTTAAGCAAAGCCAGCATTCTGTATCATGTTCAAAGACGCTAAATTTTAGTATACTAACAAAATAAACAAATCTAATAAAGAATAATGCTACTAAATTATACTAATCTTCTAAAAAAGTGACCCAAAAACTTTCACCTATCATAAAATGATGATGTTTATAATGCTGGTATACAGTGACAGCTGCAAGTTTACTGCTTTTGGTTTAAAACAGTCAGCAAAGTAGAAAGGCCTGACTACAGAATTAGAAAGGTAAGCAGTTGAACAAAAATTGAAACAATTTCCCTCTAAACTATATTAAAAACGTGGATCCGTTATACCTTTAAAAATATAGACTAAAAAGAGAAAAATGACCTATCTATAATCCCACTCAAATCCACTGCTAGTACTCAGATGTACTTTTCCTTAGTGTTTATTAGATACATTTCTATGTGCACGAACTTTTTTCTGAAAATGAGATTATACAACATTCAGTCTCATGTGCTTCTTTAATTGCCACGTAAACATTTAACAGGTCACTGAAGATTCTCTGAAACGAGATTTTAATGCCTGCACCATATTCAAAAGTACTGATACATCATAATTTTACCACTCTAACAGCTCATTTTACCTGTGTCCAGTTTCCCACTTTGGGAAATAAACTGTGATTAATCTTTATACAAAAGGTCATGAAGATATCCTATTTCTTTATGACATATTTATCCTCAAAATTTGGAATTTTTAAACAAAATGGACTGCTAAAAGAAAAACAGAAAAATTCAAAAGTTCCCTCTGTGCACATGTATAAAAGAGAAGAAATTAATACTTTTAATTAACACCTTTAATTACACTCTTCTAACTAAAAAGAAATAACCTTTGCAAAATTTTACCACATTAAATATCCAACTGCATTCTTTCCTCAAAACAAATACTTTGAAAAACACATTTTAAAAAACCAAAGGGATACTGTATGAATAAGAAGTTTTTAATGATTGGATATTACAATCTCCCATTAACTATATTTTGAAACTCATTAGGTATTTAGGAGTAAGGGAACAAAAGAATTTCCTTTTATGATCAATATACATTTTCACAAAATTAAGATATAAGAAGTCTTAGATAAAAGTAAAGGTAATTTCCAAAAATTATCTAAAATGCCATATAAATGGAGTTTAATTAAATGATGCTATGAACTAAACAGCCAGTATAAATTTAACATATTTTCTCCTTATAAAAGCTCCTAAATGATTAAAAGAAATCCCTGAGGTTATCAAAATTTCTCTATTATTCTAAAATACAAAAATTCCTTTTTCCCAGGACTCGAATGGACACCAACACTGACCTTAACACTGAGGGAAGCACTGACTGGTTAGTTACACACAGAGACAGACATGCTATCACTTGGCTGGCTTACCTTGGGGATCCGCCTTTTTGTAAGCATTTCCAGCGTCCACAAAGCTGGTCGCGGAGTCATGTTTGCTCTGAAGCTGCATGTGGAGCTTGGCTGCCTGACAAAATGCATTTCCTGCAGCTGAAGAAGACACTACAATTAAACCACAGAGGAACAAATCCCCCCATAGAGCAGCCCATGCTCTAAGTA
This sequence comes from Cacajao melanocephalus, assembly GCA_963573385.1. NCBI lineage: Eukaryota > Metazoa > Chordata > Mammalia > Primates > Pitheciidae > Cacajao > Cacajao melanocephalus. The sequence goes on along the minus strand of CAUYLG010053734.1, from coordinate 16,046 downwards.
CTGGGCCTCCCTGGAAAAGTTATATTCCACTGAAGAAGTATTCCAATCAGAAGCAAAAATCCCTGTGGTCCAGTGCATCTTAGGCAAATATGAAAATAACCAGAATCAAGTCAGACAGCGATGAAAGCTTTTCCACCTCTGCCCCAGCAGACTTTCCAAGTGTCTCTGGGCACTAAGCCACCATTCCCTGGTCTGGCCATTCAATACCAATAGCCAAGTCTTAGGCTACTCAATTTGATTCCACAAACATGTAATAAACACCAACCAAGGGCTACAAGCCACAAATGATTAAAGAAAGGTAAAACACTGAGCTCAAGGATTATTTGTTCACTTTTCTTAGTGTCTACTGGACTTAGCTGTCAGTGTGGAAGAAACTGCTAATAATGGCTTTATGGATAAAGTTAAGTTTCCTAAAGAGCCAAAATCAGGCCCACAATTTTGAAATCCAAAAGTCTAAAAATCCAAAAAAATTTTTTCATAGTGAAATCTGACTGAAATTTGTAAGAGGTTTAATCTATTTTATCCCATTTAATATGAGAATTTACACATTTCCCTGCAGAATCACCAATGGATCTGGTTGTGGGATACTGCCCAGGTCTCCAACTGGGGACATGGCACAATGTATAACTGTAACTAATATATATACAATTATATATAATTATAACTATAATTATAACTAATCTTTTTCAGAAAAGATTTTGGATCAGGGACCATGGATTCTGGAGTGCTGAAAAAGAAAGAAGGAAGGAATCACTAGCTGAGGAATCACATGAACACAGAAGAAATGCTTGAGGTAAGAAAGGGACGAAAGTGGAGGCCACTGACAAGCCTGTCCTGACTGGAGGAGGGCAGTGGAAATCAAGGCTGAAGCGGCATCAGGCCACTTCCAAGAGGGTTTAAACATCAACATGCATAAATTGCTGAGTTCAGAGAAAGCAACATGGAGGAGTGCCTCCGAAAAATGAGTCACACGGGGGAAGTTAGCACAGCAGAAGTGAAGAAGAAAGAATCGGCTCTACCAGGAAAGGCATGGTTAAGAATATCACAAAGTCTTTAGAATTCTAAAAACATTAACCATAAAGCAGTACTCACTGCTGATATTAAACCTTTGCTATAAATTTCTTTGTGAGAAAAAAAGTCCAATTCTTTTTTCTTTTTTTTTTTTTTTTGAGACAGGGTCTCACTGTCACCCAGGCTGCAGTGCAGTGGCAGGATCACAGCTCACTGCAACCTCCACTTCCTAGGATCAAGAGATCCTCCTGCCTCAGCCTCCCAAGTAGCTGGGACCACAAGCATGTGCCACCATACCTGGCTATTTTTTATTTATAATTTTTTTTTAAAAATTTTTTTGTGGAGACAGGCTTTCACTATGTTGTCCAGGCTGGTCTTGAACTTCTGGGCTCAAGCGATCCTCCAGCCTCAGCCTCCAAAAGTGCTGGGATTACAGGTGTGAGCCACCACACCTGGCCATAAACATCCAATTCTGCTAAAGTTTCAGTTGCATCTCTTGTCCCAACTCCCTCTCCCCAGAGAACATGCTTAATTCTCACATGGATTTCTGAACCTGAGGGCAAAGGGACAGTACAAACTCTTGAGCCGACCTGCCCACGTTCAATTCTTGCTCTGTACCTCAGTTTCTGATCAAAAGAATACCCAGGCAACTTTAAAAAATATGTAACCACCAGCATGACATGGGTACTGCTATGATCTGCATGGTGGTATCCCACCAAAATTGGTATTACTGGAGCCTGATATCCAATTAGATAGTAGGAAGAGGTGGGGTCTTTTGGGAAGTGATGAAGTCACGAGAGCTCCACCCTCATAAATGGGATGAGTGCCCTTATAAAAGAGGTTGAAGAGAGCTGCCTTGCCCCTTCCACCACATGAGGACACAGCAAGAAGGCACCTTCGTGGAAGCTGAGAGCAGTCCTCACCAAACACAGAATCTGCTGGCACTTTGATCTTAAACTACTCAACTACTTTGATCTTAAATTACCCTGTCTAAGGTATTTTGTTATAGCAGCAGGAAGAAACCAAGGCACTGAACAATCAGAATAGCTGCCAGCCACAGGCTAGAGCTGGAACTAAACAAGCTCTGCTGGCCCCTGGTGAATCATGAGAGGCTGGGGGGCATCCAGGAGGGGCAAAGGCCACTGCCAGGGCAGTGGGCAGGCACCTGGGGTACTAGGGGCAGCACTCAACCATGAAGTGGCAGCTCAGGAACATACTTGCTAAGTGGGAGCTTTGATGGGCTCTGCCTCAGAAGAATGTAGTAATAGCTTGGACTTTGCACATAAAGTGCTAACAGAGAGGCCTGACTCACATTCTACACAGTGGCCACTTTCATTATTATATGCAAATCTAGCCTTAGATCGTATCTGTGGTTTGGCATATTTATATGCCATCATTTTTTTTTATAACCTACATACTTATTCTCCGGCTGGCATTTCATTTTTGATAACTGATCTATGTTTCCTCACCCAGAATCAGTCATGGTCCATCCTTTTCTTGCTCAGTAATACCACAACACCCAGGCTCTTCTGGGCTCCTTCCATTTCTTCAGATAATAGTAAGGGCTTTAATTTTACATTTTCATGTTCCCACATTCCAAAAAAAGTTGCTGACTTACTTTTTCACTCTGAGTACTCATTCCAATCACTGATAGCAAATGCTAGCTTGGTGTATCTAAACTTGGAAGTGTCTTTAAAGGAGTATAAATTAAATTAAATGGCCTCTGAGAAGCCACACAACTTAGGCTAAATTTGCTTACCTGCAAAATTGGTATAATACCCGTCATGATGATCTCTCAAAAGCTGAGTATCAAACAAATTAGCTTAATCATTATAAAAGAACTTTATAAAGAGATGCAATGCTGTTACAATCATCATCAATGAAACATGGATAGAACTTCAAAGAGTCTAATATTCATTCACTCAACAAATATACAGAGTGCCTATGACTTTGCAGGTAATAATTTAGGGCCTGGAGATACAGCAGAGATAAAACAAACATCCTAGCCTTCCAAAGTTTACATTGTAATGAGAATCACCATATAATAAAAACATGTAAATATAAACGAATAAAACATTATGTAATTTACTTTTGCTAGATGGTGATAAGAGTGTTGGAGGAAAAAAAAGTATTTCCAGGAAGGAGAAGACTGTTATTTTTAAAAAGAGTGGCTAGAGAAGACCTCACCAAGAAGATGATATGTGAAGAGGGAACTGAAGGAGGCAGGGACCCAACAACAATGTGTTTGGGGGAAGAGTAGGGAGACAGAGAGACAGAGGGAACAGTGCACGCGCAAAGGCTCTGAGGTGGGAGCTGGGTGTACAAGGAAGGTGATAGTCTTTGAGGGCCACTATAGGGATATCAGCTGTTATTTAGAATGATATGACCTTGTGTTATATTACTTCATTAACACATTTATGCCTAGTGTTCCATTATTGGAACGCTAAGCATGTGGGAATTATTTATATCCTACCCTACTGCTCAAGGTCATCGCCAAGGTCTGATTTCCAAAATTCAAAAAATTGCAACCTCAGGCATAAATGGAAACAGACTGGGAAAGTGCAGAAATATGGCAATGTCAGGAAGCTAGAGCATCGCCCCAGGTAACAGATGACAGGAGGGCGGGGTGATGGTACACACAAAGCCTCCTTAGTTACATACATGATCAGTGGCCTCTCTAAGGTGGAATTTTCCAAAGGTTAGAATATCTGATCACCAAATACAGTAAGTAGTAAGTGGTCTCCACTGGGCATGGTGGCTCACACCTGTAATCCCAGAACTTCGGGAGATTGCAGACTGCCTGAGCTCAGGAGTTCGAAACCACCCTGGGCAACATGGTGAAACCTCATCTCTACTAAAATATAAAAAATTAGCTGGGCATGGTGGCACACGCCTGTAGTTCCAGCTACTCGGGTGGCTGAGGAACGAAAATCGCTTGAGCCCAGAGGCGGAGGTTGCAATGAGTCAAAACTGCACCACTGTACTCCAGTTTGGGCAGGGTGAGACTCTGTCTCGAAATAAATACATATATAAATGAATAAGTGGTCCCTTCAGAAAAGATCACTTTCTACTTATAAGACCTGAACAAAACAAAAGATGAAATGTGAAACAAACCATTTTCTCCTCCATTTTAAAAATACAATTCAGGCATAAGTAGGTTTTGAAAAATAGCATATCCTTTTATACTAAAGCCTTAGCTAAAACTAAACATCTTATTAAGATCCTTAAAGTCAGAAGAAATCTTTTAGATTCATCTGACTCAAAAGTATTTTCTCCTTTGAAATGATTTTAAAGTGTCTGCCTTGAACAGCTTGCAGAGGGCAAGAGTTCCACTTCCATTCCCACGGCAGCTATGAGCAGAATTCAACAGCCACATCCCCTGTTCTGGTCAAAGGTGGTCTCCATTTCACCTTAGAAATATACCATTACTGAGCCATGAAAGATCTCTTTTGCTAAAGGGAGAGAGATGATTTATCTGAAAGAGCCATCCCTTCTCAGACCAATGACAATAATCATCCTGTGAATTTTGTTATGCCCAGACTCACCGGGTAGAAAATTTACTTTAAAAAATAACCATGAGTCTGTTGAGGTTAATGTAAATCCATCCCACCACCCCGACCCCCAACTGTCATAGTTCTCAGTGGAATTAGAATCAGTTATTGAATAGCAGGGAATGGTCATCCTCAACCAATGTTCAGGTAAAGAAAACCAGGCATTTCTCTTTATCTCATTAGTTTTAATGACTTTTATTCCAACTTTCATTCCTTATAGCGCTGTATTTATTTGAGCATATTATTAAGAAGCAAAGATTACTCTAATTCCAAGTAATTTTTAACTATTTTTAGTTACCACATGCCTACTGTATTAAGAAGTGTATGGAAACTAAGACAGACACTGTCCCTGTGATTGAACTTAATCCAGACTTTCAAGCTTCCTTCACTTAGACACACCCCTTCAGTCCCCATATGTCAGCAGCAGCCATACCAGTTATTCAGCACTGACACCTGTCTCTGGGGCCAATAGTCTTGCTCTTTAATGTGAAAACTGTCATTTCTTCCTTCAAAGTGTTTTTAAACCATTTGCCTAAAAAACAAACAAAAACTTTGTACATACCACTCCAATTTTTAGCCATCTTGAACATATTTGCAGCTCTGGTATACATTTCACAAGCCTCTTCTATTCTTGTGTTTCCTCTGAGAAAAATTTAAAAATTAGGTTACATTTTAACAACCATCCACATCTCTAATTCTCCCTCCCTCAAATGATAAACATTTAGTACATACTTGCTATGTGCCAGACAAGCATTACAGAATCTTAACCTCTGTTTAAAGGAGATACTCTTACTATCCTTGTTTTCCAGATGAGGAAACTGGGGTGTTAAGTGGTAAAGTAACTAGCCCAAGGTAACACAGAAAGGATAGCTCAGAATTAAGACAAACACAGTGCCGGGGGTGGTGGCTCATGCCTGCAATCTCAGAACTTTGGGAGGCAAAGGTGGGTGGATCACCCAAGGTCAGGGTTTTGAGACCAGCCTGGCCAACATAGTAAAACCCCTTCTCTACTACAAATACAAAAACTAGCTGGGTGTGGTGGCATGAGCCTGTAGTCCCAGCTACTCAGGAGGCTGAGGCAGGAGAATCGCTTGAACCTGGGAGGCGGAGGTTGCAGTGAGCAGAGATTGCACCATTGCATTCCAACCTGGGCAACAGAGCGATACTATGACTAAAAGAAAAAAAAAAAAGACTCAAACTCAGATATGGTTGACCCCAGAACCAGAGGGGTTACAGACTAAAGATGTTACCCTGATTACATCTTTGATCAGAGTCCATCTCATCTATTAAAGCTGGAAGTTTTATATCAGTCTGAGTAGTTAAAAGTATGTTTTTCAAAAGAGATTACATTTTGAAGGATAAAGACATCTTTACCCTGTTATCTCCCAAGAGTTCAGCACTATGTTTATTCAGAAGCCACATCATATGAGAAAGCGGCATGCCATTCTACAGCTGTATTATGTCAACTCTGGAAAGGGCAAATAGTTCCACAATGTGGAAGAGGCCTCAGGGTCCAGCCCAGTATAGAAATGCATTTTATAACATCCTGAGAAATGCATTTTACAACACCCTGAGAGAAGGGTACCTCCACTGTTGCTTGAACATATACAGTTCTGGAAAGTTCTTCACCAAGCAGCTGATTCCACTGAGGGACAGCTTCAAGCTACTTGGAAATTTCTTCTCACATAAAGCCAAAATTATCCTCCATAATCCTCCCAGAGTTTTCTAATTCCTCCCAAGTTTTCTAACTTTGCTTTTACTATGCTAAGGCCCCTCCATGAAAGATGTTTATCTATCTTGTCTATATATAATCATAAAATATCCAGTGGAAAACTGAGACACAGTAGACTGTACAATACACATAACAAGGAACTCTGTGGGGTATGGACATAAGGACTCAGACAGGAGAAGTCAAGGCTGACACTGGATGCTGGCCTGGTATGAACACATGTACATGAAAGAGTGCACACACATGTGCCAGGAACTCCAATAAGCTCCAAGCTCCAGGAAAGGAGCTTGCAGCTCTGTGTTAACACAAGTCCTACTACAGACCAGAGGCTAGGCATACAGCAAGGCTCAGGTGTGACTCAGACCTTAGGCAATTAACAGTTTGGCCCTGGACTAGTTCTTTAACTCCTTCACACCTCAGTTTTAGCATATGTAAACTGAATATTACGTATACCTAGGAGTTATTATGAGGATCAAAAGAAATAATCCATATATAGCTGCCACTGCAGAGCTTCACTCAGACTAGGTACTCAAACAGAACGGTTACCATATCTAGATCCATGTATGGAAGGCATAAAAACCTTTGGAAACATTACATCATATGTCTCGTAAGGAACATGTATCTGGAATAATGCAAATCAAAACCACATACATGATACCACGTGGCTCATGCTAGGATGGCTAGGACAGGCTACGGTCTATCAAAAGACAGACAATAACAAGTCAGGGAGGATGTGGAGAAACCTTATATATGACCGGCAGGAATATAAAAGGCTGCAGCCACTTTGGAAAATGGGTTGGCAGTTGCCAAAACCGTTAAACCTAAAGTTACCATATAATCTGACAATTCTATTCCTAGGTACACACCCAAGAGAAATGAAAACACATCCCGGCAGGGCGAGGAGGCTCACGCCTATAACCCTAGCATTTTGGGAGGCTGAGGCAGATGGATCACCTGAGGTCAGGAGTCTGAAACCAGCCTGGACAACATAGCGAAACCCCACCTCCACTAAAAATACAAAAAAATTAGCCAACCATGGTGGTGCATGCCTGTAGTCCCAGTAGTCCCAGCTACTTGGGGTGGGGGCGCTGAGGCTGCAGTAATCCGAGATCACAGCAGTGCACTCCAGCCCTCCAGCCCTCCAGCCTAGGCGACAGAGTGAGACTTTGCCTCAAAAAAAAAAAAAAAAGAAAGAAAGAAAGAAAGAAAAAAGACGTCTCCACACAAAAACTTGTATACAAATGTTCACAGCAGCAGTAATCATAATAGCTAAAAAGTGAGCCAGACACAGTGGCTCACACCTGTAATTCCAGTACTCTGAGGGCAGGAGTTCAAAACCAGCCTGGCCAACTTGGCAAAATCCCATCTCTACTAAAAACACAAAAATTAGCTGGGCATGGTGGCAGGCACCTGTAGTCCCAGCTACTTGGGAGGCTGAGGCAGGAGAATCACTTTAACTCAGGAGGCGGAGGTTGCAGTAAGCCGAGATAGTGCCACTGCACTCCAGCCTGAGAGACAGAGCAAGACGCTGTCTCAAAAAAAAAAAAAAAAAAAGCTAAAGAGTACAAACAACCCAAAAGTCCATCAACTGGTTAACAGATAAATAAATAAAATGTGGTATACACATACAATGGAATATTAATGGACAATAAAAAGAAATTAAGTAGCAATACTTGCTACACTATGGTTGAGAAGCCACAATGAGATGCCGTTTATATGACAGGTCTACAGTAGGCAAATTTTTAGGAGACAGAAAACAGGTTAGTGGTTGATAGTGCTATGGTTTGAATGTTTTTATCCCCTCCAAAACTGAGTTAAAATTTAATCCTCAATGCAACAGTGCTGGGAGGTAGGGCCTACTGGGAGGTGTTTAGGTCATGAGTACTCTGCTCTCATCAATTTACTAAGGCCGCTAATAAAAGAGCTTGTGAAAGGGACTTCCATTCTCTCTGGTTCTCTCTTCCACCATGTGAAGACAAGGCAAGAAGACCCTCACCAGATACCAGACGCTGGTGCTTTGATCTTAGACTTTCCAGCCTCCAAAACTGTGAGAAATACATTTCTGTTCTTTGTAAATTACCTAGGCCAAGGTATTTTATAGCACCACAAAGCAGGCAAAGACATTTAGAGGTGGGAGTGTTGGGGAAAAACGTGGAGTTGAGGGAAAATGACAGCTAAATGGTACAGGGTTTCTTTTTGGGTTGATGAAGATGTTCTAAAACTGCAGTGGTTGCACAGCCCTGTGAATATGCTAATAACCTCTGAATTGTGTATTTTAAATGGGTGAATTGTATGGTTTGTGTATTAAATCTCAACAAAGCTTCCTCCCCAACACACACACACACAAAAATCAAAAAACAAAAACCTTTGGGGACTATGTTACACAGGGAAAGATGGAAATGGCAACAAGCCATACCAAAAATGAAGTGTCAGAATAAGCTAAAGCTTTCTCTCACACCTTCATGTCCCTTTCTCTCCACTTCAAATCTACACATTAAAAAAAAAATAGCTAATAAGTTTCCTAAATGGAAAATTCCTGACATGAAAACGTTCTCAACCTTAGCCATACCTCCCTTGAAACAGTCTTGCTACTTTCTGTGTCTTGTTTTTCTATAGAGTACTGGGAATCTTGAACTGTAATTACAGTGCAATCGTTCTTATTAAAGGTTTCTAAATAAAACTAGCTTAATTAAAATGTACTTTATCCACTTATTTTCAGAGACAGATAGAGCTAGAATTAACAGAGCTCCTACATTATTCTAGGTTTTATGCTGGATATTTCCATATATGATATTACAACCATGAAAGACACTATCTCCATTTTACAGAATAGAAAATGGTATCTAGAGGTCAATGGCTTATCCAAGGCTACCCAGCCAAGGTCAGTAGTGTACCCAATACTTGACTTCAAGTTCAGTGATCTTTGAATCTTGCTAAACTATAAGATTCTCATCTCTCCTGAAACAGAATCTCCAGAGGTAGTCTCACTTTAAAAACTTACTTGTCATAAACCGACCATAACCTTAAAACTGCATGAAAAAATGTATTTTTCAAAGTATCCCAGATGCTTATTTTGTTTTATATGAAAGTTAATTTTTATAAATTTTATGGACAAGTTTTCAGAATTTGCATTCAAAGTAACTCAACTGTTATCCAGAGGTCCCACAGTGAAGCAGACGATCCTTGGAAACTATATTCTGTGAGGAATCCATATGACACAGCGACATAAGTACATGGCACTCAGTTGATATTAAGAAGCTAAACTGAATTAAATTAACTATTTTTTTTAATTACAGGATTCTGATTTGGAAGAAGAAAACACTTTCCCCATCATGAAAGAAAACACTGCCCAGCTAGCACAAAAACCATTGCCACCTGGCTGCCCCAGCTGAACCACCTACCCTGCATTCCAGAGGCAAGGCAGACTCTCTTCTTCTTGACCATATTTATTCAGGAAATCTTTACTGAGATCCATATATGCCAGAAAACACTAAGGAAAGAAACTTCTTGCCCACAAAGAGGTCACAACATTGAAGAAAGAATATCAAGCTTCACGGCTAGAAGGGTCTGAGAAAAAGCCTACTCACTTCCCAAGTTCCCCTGAAGAAACATGGTCAAAGCCACAAATGTCCCACCAGGAGCCAGTGAACAGCAAAGCTGTGAAAACCAATTCATCTTCAAATAACTAAAATCTTGATTTTCCCCTATCCTGAATAACAACTATTTCAGAGCACTGTAAAACTCTTGACAACTATAGTCCGTACTATTTTAAAACTGTGGGTGGGAGGAGGGAGACATCGTAGATTTGTAAGAACTAATGACACAGACATCATGAGATGTATCTGAAAGAAAAAGGTGACAACTCCTGAGGTAGAAATAAAGTTGTCTCTAAAATTACAAGATATTACGGTAGAAATACCTCAAAAAGTAACAGTGACAATACTCTGAAGATAAGCACATACTCTCAGAGGCAAAATTCAGCTCTAACATCAGGATGCCATGAAGGGGTATGTCACGCCACCTCAAAAGACTGAAAAGGGACTTGCCCAGGAGGCGAAGGGGAACCCCACGAAGCAGGGTAGCTCCTTCTTCTCATTATTTACCAGCAGTATCTCCTTTCCCACTAGACTGACGCTCTGGGGAAAGGAAGCAGCACAGAGCCTGGCACACAGGCCACAATAACAAGGCGGACTGCTTAATATCTGGATGGAAGAAATTGTCCACATTAATTTTTTAAGGTTTCTCATGTATCCCTCAAAATAATAAGCAAATGTAGAAAGTATCCAAAAGAGAGAAAAATTCAAAATCTGTCTAAAAGTGCCTCTGCCATATAGAACTACTGTGTGATATTATAGGCTCTATAAACAATCTATTTCCACCTGATGCTTCACTTCTGGAATCTCCACAGATTCTAAAAACTTGGAGCTTTCCTAGATAAACTTAACCCTTCCAAGATTACTTTATTTCAGGGCTTGATAAATTTTAAAACAGTACAAATCTTTTATGTGACGCAGAAGTAGAGATTCCTTCAGCGGGGGAGATGCAGAGGCCGCAGGAGGACACAAAACCACAAGAAGAGAGATTTTTGCATGTTCTCAACACAAAGACATGATAAATGCAAGAGGTGATGAGTAAGCTAACTATCCTTATTCGGTCATTATACGACATAGACATACATAAAAAAATCAAATTGTACCCATCAATATGTGCAATATGATGTGTCAATTTTCTAATAACTTTTCACTTCACTTCTGTTTAATTAAGGACAAAAATCATACCTTCTCAAACAGAAAATAATCAGAGACATTTAAGAACTGTTACCAAAGTATACGTATTTAAGCACAATTTCCTGAAATAAAACTTATGAGAACAAGCATACCAAAAAATGCTAGTTAGACTTTATTTTGACAATAGTTTTCTAATGCCTCAACTTTATATGGGGAGGAGCCATCTTTATAGAGAAAAAATAGGTACAAACTGGACCTATTAATAAAACAAAGATATTTCAATAGTTAAGAAAGATAATGGTAAATGCTAGATTAATTCAGAAATGCCTGTTACACACAACCTGATTTGCCAAGAGCAGTTTTTAAATTGAATTTCAATCTTTATGTAATTCAATCTTTAGGCTCAATTTTCGCCTTTAGAAAATACTGATGAGATAAGTGATTCCCAAAGATGACAGTAGCTGCTTAAAGATAAATTTATCCACACATCCTCCAAACACCTTACAGATCAACAAAGAGCAAACACAACCACTCATAATCCATGCCTATAGCAAAAGGAGGCATAATTCAGCAGTCCTCCATTAAATATATTTAGGTAAATAAAAAATCCAAAACTAGCAGAGCCAGCAACACTGCCTCTGCTGCAAGTCAGAAGGGAGCCTGTGGACCGGAGAGGGGAGTTTAACCTGGAAGTGGCTGTCCAGGGAAGAACTCTCAGCAAGGAAGATCCCACCGGGGTGGGCAAACACCCCAGACCAGGTGGAAGACCTGGCAGGTTAGAGCACTGTAGTTGGGAACTGAATGGAGGGGCTTTGACAGAGATGGCAATTTCCAGAAGACACTCCTTCTGGGAAAAGGCAACTTAGAAAGTAGAAGGCTTCTATGGAGGCTTGGCAGTGAAGGGAAAGAAGGTAAGTGATGGAAATAAATTCTTGAAACAAAAGAGTATCACACAATTAGAAGTCACACCAACCCTCTACATACCCCTCCACAGCACCATTCATTAAAGAAACCGCATTTAACTGTACCTACACAAGACAGCATTTAAACTAAGAAACCTGTGAAGTCACACAAACCCCTCATCTCCTGTCACAGAAACACATACTACTGTGTGTCCAAGAAACTCTGACTCCCTACACTAAACAGAAAGGTGAAACAGCATCCATATGAAGCTACTATGTAAGAAAGAAGATCTTAAGTGAATTAATGCAGGAATAGAAAACCAAACACCGCATGTTTTCACTTATAAGTGGCAGCTAAACACTGGATACCAACAGGCATAAAGATGGCAACAGTAGGCACAGGGACTCTGGAACGGGGTTGGGGGGGAACGGTTGAAAAACTACTGGGTACTGTGCTCAATACCTGGGTGACAGGATCATTTGTATCCTAAACCTCAGTATCACACAACATACCCAGTTAACAAACCTGCAAATGTACCCCCAAATCTAAAATAAAAGTTGAAATAAAAAGAAACAAATAAATCCTAAAATAAAAATGAATCATCCTAAAAAAACAAAAACAAAAAAACCAAGAATTAAAATATGTTCCCTAAAACAATCACAAGGCAAAGGAAAACAATCCCATATGACTGAAATAAACAGATACGAAAGTACACCATAAGCTAGAAATTTAAAAACTCATCACGGAAATACATAAAAAAGATGATGAAATCTTGTTTCAAATTCTAGAAGAACAGAAATAAAAAGACAAACTGATCTCAGAAATAAAACCTTTGTTATAGCATACCTAAGGGGAGAGCAGATTCTACTGACAGTAAGGAAAACTATGAAAACAGTCAAGAGAAAATGAAAGAGATCTAACTAAAAGTGATAGAGGATGGGCAAAGAGCCAATATCCACATAATTAGAGTCCCTGAAGAAGGGAGGGGGAAAAAAACATTTTCAGAATATCAGAAAATTTTCTGGAAACAAAAGGCATAAATCTAAATCCTGTACAGGCCTATATGTACTTGGAAAACTAACCCAGAATAGTCTACTATGAAACACATCCTAGAAAGATGACTAGATTTTATAAATAAAGAACATTTCTGGGCTTCCACATAAAAAGGCAAAGTTATTTACAAAACTAAGAAAATCAGGCTAAGACTTCAACAGCAATATACAGAGCAAAGCAACCGTGGAACAACGCTTTACCAGAAACTCAAGGGGGAAAAAAGTGTGAGCCAAGGATTACACAACCATGCCATCCGTCAAGCACCCCCAATGTAAGCCACGACCCAAGGGATAACTAAGAGGTGACTAGGAAACACAGCTGAAATGACTGGTGGTGTTGTATTGCAGGTCTACAACAAAATGTAGGGACAAGTGTAGAAAGAATAGAGAAACATTTCTATGTCTGACAAAGTACAGTTTAAAAAAAAAAAAAAACAAGCACACCTGTAAACTCAGCACTTTGGGAGGCCGAGGCCGGCGGATCACGAGGTCAAGAGATTGAGACCATCCTAGCCAATATGCTGAAACCCCGTCTCTACTAAAAAAAAATACAAAAATTAGCATACACCTGTAGTCCCAGCTACTCGGGAGGCAGAGGCAGGAGAATTGCTTGAACCCAGGAGGCGTAGATTGCAGTGAGCCGAGATTGTGCCACTGCACTCCAGCCTGGCGCCTGGCAACAGAACAAGACTCTGTCTCAAAAAAAAAAAAAAAAAAAACAGGCACATTAGAGAAAAAGGGATGTAGAACATGCCCACTGAGAGGCATATAGGTAATAGGAGTTTTCTGGAGTGAATAAAAAAATAGGCACCTAAATAAAGAAAAGAAGCTAAGGATATTAAAAAAGATTCACAGCATAAAGGTAACCAGTAGAACAAAATTACAAACCTTCCTAAATAAAAAGAGAAAAGAGATGACATGAAGACAAAAAGCAATGAAAATATAATAAATATAGTAGTGAATTTTACGTATGACAGTTTTTATGAATGAATTTTATGTATGACAGAATATGACAGTTAAGAACCAATCATACACAGGTCATTTTCAGATCTGCTCACAAAACAAAACCCAACTTTATGCTCAATACAAGAAACACAACTAAAATACCTATTCTGAAAGGCTTAAAATAAAGAGATAGTCAAAAGTATACCAAACAAATCAAGCAGCTCTTGTTAGAGCTGTCACAACAGCAAACAACCCTGACATCTCCCAAAGGCTTCTCTCCCTCACTTGACTTGTTATTGCAGGTTGGCTGGGACTGCTGGTTCTTTCTCCAAGTGTCATTATTCTCTACTCTGGAATGCAGCACTTATCTAGTATATATACTCTTCTTAATTTCTTAAAGGGAAAAAGCCATGGCAGAAGTGCAGGGTGGCCCCTGCATCCCTTCAACTCATAGTTCATCAGTTAAAGTCAGTCACATGGCCACGACTGGCAGCACAGGGCACAGGGCAACAGACAGCATGTATGATCCTCTTACATAATACAATCCCAAGGAACGCAAATACAAGCAATAAGAAAACAGAGATTGTTACCTTGCAATCAGACAAAGCAGAATTTGGGCTCAAAAGCCTTAAATGAGATAAAGAAGTTCACTTCATATACCAAAATCTTAACTCATAATGACGTAATACTAGTTGTGAAAATCTATGTACCAAAAACACAGTAGCCCCCTTTATAAAGCAGAAATTGCAAAAGTTAAAAAAAAAAGAAATACACTTATAAGAAAGCAGATATTAATATGCCCCTCTAAGTCCCAAAGCAGATCAAGTGAACAAAACAATACAGACATGAAAGACATAGACCATATAGTCAATCACTAGATATGAGGGATCTCTATCAAAATTTGATAAGAGAATATCCACCTTCTAAAGTGTACATGGGATGGGATGTGGTGGCTCACACTTGTAATTCCAGCACTTTGGGAAGCCAAGGCAAGCGAATCATTTGAGGTCAGGAGTTTGAGACCATCCTGGTCAACATGATAAAACCCTGCCTCTACTAAAAATACAAAAATTAACCAATATTTACCACGTGGCTACTGCACACCTCGGGCTGGGTGAGGTGTCAGCCACAGCAACAAAACAGGCAGACTTCCAAGGAGCCACACACGACCACCAGCCCTCCCTCTCTCTCCTGAGTAGCTCACAAGAATGAAAGAATATGTGGAGAATTCTGCAAGAATGCAACAAGAAAAAGGCCAGTCTTGTAACAGCTTATCATTTGATACCAAGCTATAGCAACCTAAAATCAGAAAACTAAACAATTATAGTAAAGTTGTATAGCTCTTTGCAACTGAATAAGCATTCTGACACCTCATTCAATCCTTAACAACCGTGAAAAGTAGATTCTGTCCCTCTGCCCTCTGAAAACTAAAAAAACAAGTTCTGAGTATGATTTTCTTGACTATGGTCACCAAACTAGTAAATGAGAGAATTCGAGCCTCCACCTGGTCTTCCAATGCATAATATAATTATATGTCTTATGCATATTATATAATTTATAAAAATTTTCAAATTCATCTTTCTTATGAGAAAGATACACAAATATACATGTATATATCTCTTACACTCTATCACCTGTCTCTATAAGTAAACTTGAACCTAATAATTTTTTAAGAAGTTCAATCTGCATTTGAATAATTGTAACTGAGGAAAACCTAAATGCTTCACTTATATTATCACATGGCTCCACCACATTTTGGCAAAACTTAAAAGCAATCTTTCTTGAAATAAAAATCAGTGAAGAATACTGATAATTTACAATCTGCAATGCTTAAGAAACATTCCCAATTTTCACAAAGAGCTAATAAATGATAGATTCATAAATATTTCAAGATAACCCAATTGGACCCTCATTAAATTTACATTGACATTGCCAGATTTATAGTTTTTGTGTAAATTCTGAGACTAAAGAACTCTGAAACGCAAAGGAAGACAGCATTAACCATAAAGAACATTTTTCCACTGTCATTCTTTTTTTTTTTTTTTTTTTTTTTTTTTTTTTGATACACAGTCGCCCGAACTGGCCCCGGTTGGACTGCCGTGGCACAAACATGGCGCCCAAGAGCGGA
>CAUYLG010053732.1:0-29302 GCA_963573385.1 Cacajao melanocephalus | reverse complement strand
ATTGCCAATCAATCCTCTTCCCTACTTCCCACCCTTAGTCCTAAACCACTAACCATTAACCTACCCTGTCTCTATAAACTTGCCTATTCTGGGCATTTGATATAAATGGAATTATACAATATGTGTTCTTTAGTGACTTCTTTCACTTTGCATGTTTTCAAGGTTCCCCCATGTTGTGGCAGATATCAGTACTTCATTTCTTTTTATAGCTTCATAATATTCCATTGTGTGAATATCCATGTTTTATTTATCCAGTCATCAGTTGACGAACATTTTGACTGTTCCAACTTTTTAGCTAATATGAACACTGCTGTTATGAACGTTTGTGTACAAGTTTTTGTGTGATGTATGTTTTCATTTCTTTTGAGTATGCTTAGGAGTGGAATTGCTGGGCCATTTGGAAACTTTCTGTGTAATTTTTTGAGGATGTGTTAAACTGTTTTCCAATGGCAGCACCATTTTACAATGAGAGTGACAACCACCACCACTTATTATCGTCTTCTTGATTATTGCCGTGCTGTTGAGTGTGAAGTGGTATCCCATAGTTCTGTTATGATCCATTTTGAGTTTATGTAAGTGTACAGTGGAGATCAAGGTTCATATATTTTGCATATGGATGTCCAATTGTTTTACCACCATTTGTTAAAGACTGCCCCTTCTCTATTGCTATGGTTTGAATGTGTTCCCCAAAAAGAATGTGTTGAAAGTTTAATCCCCAATGAAATAGTGTTGAGAGGTGGGGCCTAAAGACAGTTGATTAGGCCACGAGGCTGGATTTAATGAATTAATGCTGTTATCACAGGATTGGGCTCCTTATAAAAAGACAAGTTCAGCCACTTTAATCTCTCCATTGACCTCTGCCCTTCTGCCATGGGAAGATGCAACGAGAAGGCTCTTGCCAAATGCTGGCCCCTTGATCTTGGACTTCCCAGCCTCCAGAACTATAAAAAATATATTTTCATCCTTTATAAATTACCCAATCTCAGGCATTCTGTTATAGCAGCACAAAACAGACCAAGATATCTATCAAATTGCCATTGCACCTTTGTCACAGAACAGTTGGTCAAACTTATGGGGGTTTATTTCTGAATTTTCTATTCTGTTTGATTATTCTGTACGTTATTTTTTCCCATATTACAGTGTTTTGACTATAGGTTTATAGTATGTCTTAAAATCACTTAGTATGAGTCCTCCTACTGCTTTCTCCTTTTTCAAAATTATCTTGCCTAATCTAGTTCCTTTTCCTTTTAATAAAAATTTTGGAATTGGCTTGTCTATGTCTATAAAAAATCCTAATAACTATACCTGTTAGAATGGCTATGATAAAAAAGATGAAGGATAACAAGTGCTGGAAAGGATGTGGAGAAAAGAGAACATTTGCACAGTATTGGTGGGAATGTAAATTAGTACAGCCATTCTGGAAAATGGTATGGAGGTTCCTCAAAAACCTAAAAATGCAACTGTCACATGATCCAGCAATCCCACTTATGGGTTTATAACCAAAGGAGTTGAAATCAGTGTTGAAGAGACACTTGTACTCTTCTGTTCATTGCAGTGTTATTCTCAACAGCCAAGACATGGAATCAACCTGTGTCCATCAACAGATGAATGGATAAAGAAAGGGTATGTATACAAAATGGAATACTCTTCAGCCTTAAAAAAGAAATTATGTAATTTGCAACAACACTGATGAACCTGAAGGGCATTATACTAAGTGAAATGAGCCAGGCACAGAAAAACAAATACTTTGAATTCTTACTTATATATGGAATCTCAAAAAGTCAAACTCACGGAAGTAGAGAGTAGAATGGTGATTACCAGAGGGTAGGGGTTGTGGGGAGGGAATGGTGAGATGTTATTAAAAAGATACAATGTTTTAGACAGGAAACCCTAGTTTCTGTGAACTGTGGCACTACATGGTGACTGTAGTTAATATAATGTATATTTTGAAATTGCTAAGAGTACATTTCAAGTGTCTCACCACAAGAAATGATAAAGGAGGTAATATGTTAATTAGCTTGATTTAATCATTTCATATTGCATATATATATCAAAACATCACATTGTACCCCACAAATATATACAGTTATGAGGCTGAGGGCGGTGGCTCATTCCTGTAATCACAGCACTTTGGGAGGCTGAGGTGGGTGGACCACTTGAGGTCAGGAGGTGAGACCATCCTGGTGACTGTGGCAAAACCCCATCTCTACTAAAAATACAAAAATTAGCCAGGTGTGGTGGCAGGTGCTTGTAATCCAAGCTACTTGGGAGGCTGAGGCAGGAGAATTGCTTGAACCTGGGAGGCATAGGTTATAGTGAGCCAAGATCACACCACTGCACTCTGGCCTGGGTGACAGAGTGAGATTCTGTCTCAAAAAAATTAAATTAAAAAAGAATAAACACACACACACACACACACACACACACACACACACAAGACTTTTCAATTTTAAAAAATCTTTTTGGGATTTTTAGAGGGATTGCATTAAACCCATAAATCAGTGTGGGCAAAAATGACATATTATTGAGTCTTCTAACCCATCAACATGGTATTGGTATGTCACTTCATTTGTTTAGTCTTTTTTTACTCTTTCATTAGCATTTTGTAGTTTTAGCATATGGAACCTGCACAGATTTTGTTGTATTTATACTTAAGCATTCCTCCTTCTCTTTTGGAGCTATTACAAATGGTCATGTTTTTAAAGTTTTGGTTTCCAATTATTCATTGCTAATGTTTAGAAATACAACAGATTTTTTTGTATTGATTTTATAGTTTGAAACCTTGCTGAATTTACTAGTTCTAGGAGCTTTTTAGTAGATTCCTTGGGATTTTCAACATAAAACAGACAGTCACGTCAACTGTGAATAGTTTTATTTCTTCCTTTTCAATTGGAATGCATTTTCTTTCTTTATCACATTGGCTAAAATTTCAGAGCAATACTTAATAGGAGTAGTCATAGTAGACATTCTTGCTTTAGTTTTTAATCTTAGATGAAAGCATTTTATCTCTCACCATTAAGTATGATATTAGTTGTAGTTTTTTTCAGTTGTAGTTCTTTGTAGATATTCTTTACCAGATTGAAGTTCCCTTCTATTCCTACTTTGCTAAATTTTTATTATGAACGGATGTCATATTTTGTCAAGTACTTTTCTGCATCTATTGATATGATCATGTGCTTTTTCTTAAGTCTGTTAATGTGGCAAATTATGTTGATTTTCTTTTTTTTTTTTTTCTTGAGATGGAGTCTTGCCCTGTTGAGCAGGCTGGAGTGCAGTGGCACAATCTCAAGTCACTGCAACCTCCATCTCCCTGGTTCCAGCGATTCTCCTGCCTCGTCCTCCCAAGTACCTGGAACTACAGGAGTGGCTAATTTTTAGTGGAAACTCTGTCTCAAAAAAAAAAAAAAAAAAGGTTGACCCAGCCTTGTATTTCTGGGATAAACCCTGTTTGGTTGTGATGTGTTATCTTCTTATATATTGCTAAATTTGATTTGCTAATATTTTGCCAAAGAGTTTTTGCACTTATGTTCATGATGGAATAGCTTTCTTTTCTTGTGATGTCTTTGTCTACTTTTGTTTTTCTTTCTTTTTTTTTTCTAGATGGAGTTTTGCTCTTGTTGCCCTGGCTGGTGTCCTTGTCTAGTTTTGATATGAGGGTAATGCTGGTTTCATAAAATGAGCTACATAGAGTTGTCTCTTTTTCTATCTTCTGGAAGAGATTGTAAAGAATTGCTGCTATGTCTTCTTCAAATGTTTGGAAGAATTCACCAGTGAAATCATTTGACCTCAAGTTTTCCTTTTTGGAAGCTATGAATTAGATCTTTTAAATAGGTTCAGGAGGCCAGGCACGGTCACTCACGCCTGTAATCCCAGCACTTTGGGAGGCCAAGGCGGGCGGATCACGAGGTTAAGAAATCGAGATCATCCTGGCCAACACGGTGAAACCCTGTCTCTACTAAAAAATACAAAAATTAGCTGGGTGTGGTGGCACACGCCTGTAGTCCCAGCTACTCAGGAGGCTGAGGCAGGAGAATTGCTTGAACCCGGGAGGCGGAGGTTGCAGTGAGCCGAGATCGCGCCACTGCACTCCAGCCTGGCGACAGAGCGAGACTCCGTCTCAAAAAAAAAAAAAATAGGCTGAGGACTTTTCACTTTATTTCTCCTTCAATGAATTTTGATAATTTGTGTCTTTCAAGGAATTGGTCTATGTTACTTAAGTTGCTGTACATGTGTGCACAGAGTTGTCCCTAGGATTCTCTACTATCCTTTTACTGTCTGTAAAAAGGGAAAGTAGTAATGTCCCCTCTTTCATTGTTTATGTCAGTAATTTGTGTTTTCTCTGTCTCGTTAAAGAATCAGTGTTTGGTTTAATTTATTTTCTCTATTTTTCTGATTTCAATTTTATTGATTTCTGCTCTAAACTTTTTTTTTCTAATTATTTATTTTTTGAGACAAAGTCTCACTCTATAGTCCAAGCTGGAGTTCAGTGGTGCGATCTCGGCTCACTGCAACCTCCACTTCTGGGGCTCAATGGATTCTCATGTCTCAACCTCCCGAGTAGCTGGGATTACAAGCACGCAGCACCTCACCCAGCCAATTTTTTGTATTTTAGTAGAGACAGAGTTTCACCATGTTGCCCAGGGTGGTCTTGAACTCCTGGGCTCAGGTGATCCACCTGCCTCGGCCTCTCAAAGTGCTGGTATTACAGGCGTGAGCCACCACCCCCAGCTAAACTTTATTATTTCTTTCCTTCTGCTTGATTTATTTTGCTTTTCCTTTTCTAGTTTATCTAGGTGCATTACTCCATTTTGGAGACCAAATTACCATAATACCAAATCCTGATTGAAATAGCACACACAGACAAATTTAAAAAAGAAAAACAAAAACAGACAAATCTGTAGGTGTAAGACTTACAAATAAAATATTTTATTGACCAGGTGCAGTGGTTCACACCTGTAATCCTAGCACTTTGGGCGGCCAAGACCAGCCAGGTGGATCACCTGAGGTCAGGAGTTCAAGATCAGCATAGCCAACATGGCAAAACCCCATCTCTACTAAAAATACAAGAATTAGCCGGGTGTGGTGGTAGGCACCTGTAATCCCAGCTACTCAGGAGGCTGAGGCAGTGAGGATTGCTTGAACCTGGGAGGCAGAGGTTTCAGTGAGCCAAGATTGGCCATTGCACTCACTTCAAACTGGGTGATAGATAAAGACTCTGTCTCAAAAAAAAAATAGACATACACACACACACACACACACACACACATATAATTTAAAACAGCCAAATAGCTAACAAGGAAAAACAACATTATAATCTCAATAAATATTGAAAACTCACTGGCTCTCATTTAGCAGAATATAAAAAACAAGGTCCAGCCAGGTGCGGTGGCTCACACCTGTAATCCCAGCACTTCGGAAGGCTGAGGCAGGCAGATCACATGAGGTCAGGAATTTGAGACCAGCCTGGCCAACATGGTGAAACCCTGTCTCTACTAAAAATACAAAAATTAGCTGGGCTTGGTGGCACATGCCTGTAATCCCAGCTAGTCAGGAGGCTGAGGCAGGAGAATTGCTTGAACCCAGGAGGTGGAGGTTGCAGTGAGCCGAGATCACACCACTGCACTCCAGCCTGGGCAACAGAGCGGGACTCTGTCTCAAAAAAAAGCCCAACAACAACAACAACAACAAAACAGGGTCCTTGTAGCCTTCTCTGCTATGGGAGGCTACAAGAAGATGGTTATCTGTAACCAGAAGAGGGCCCTCAGTAGAACCTGACTCTGACGAGGTTCTGATCCCTAACTTCTAGCCTCCAGAACTGTGAGAAATAAATTTCTGTTGTTTACATTTTAAAAATAAGTAATGTGTTCCAATTATTCAACAATCAAAACTATATTTAAAAGTGAAAAAGAAGGCTGGGCCTGGTGGCTCACGCCTGTAATCCCAGCACTTTGGGAGGCTGAGGTGGGCGGATCACGAGGTCAAGAGATAAAGACCATCCTGGCCAACATGGTGAAACCCCCATATCTACTAAAAATACAAAAATTATCTGGGTGTGGTGGCACACGCCTGTAGTCCCAGCTACTCAGGAGGCTGAGGCAGGGGAATTGCTTGAACCCGGGAGGCGGAAGTTGCAGTGAGCTGAGATAGCGCCACACTGCACTTCAGCCTGGTGACAAAGCAAGACTCTGTCTCAAAAAAAAAAAAAATTGAAAAAGAAAAAAGTACAGGAAAGCCTCACTCTTACCCCTGTTTCCCCAGACAACTTTTAAATATAGTTTCGATTATTAAATGACTTTATTAGTTCCTTATTTAGCCTTCCAGTGTGACATTATGCAAATATAAGCAAATATGGATATAATTCTCATTCTCTCTTACATAAAACACTCTATGTACATTTTTTTTTTTTGAGACGGAGTCTTGCTCTGTCACCCAGGCTGGAGTACAGTGGCGCCATCTCGGCTCACTGCAACCTTCCCCTCTCTAGTGGCACAAACATGGCTCACTGCAGCCTCGACCTCCCAGGTTCAAGCAATCCTCCCACCTCAATTGCCCCCTATCCTCCTGGGGGGACTAGAGATGTGTGCCACT
Source organism: Cacajao melanocephalus (assembly GCA_963573385.1). Lineage (NCBI taxonomy): Eukaryota > Metazoa > Chordata > Mammalia > Primates > Pitheciidae > Cacajao > Cacajao melanocephalus. The sequence continues at coordinate 22,714 of CAUYLG010053732.1, read as the reverse complement.
ACAGCTGGCTAATTTTTTTTCCCTTTTGTAGAGACGGGGTATCACTATGTTGTCCAGGCTGGTCTCAAACTCCTGGGCTCAAGTGATCCTCCCACCTCAGCCTTCCAAAGTACTGCTCTCACAGGCATAACCATCATGTCCCACTACAAGTAGCTTTTTTAAAGTCAGAAACAATACTTTCCAACCTGTGAAAGATGGTGAAATAGACACAAAGTTATAATGATGACAAAAGAATTTTTGAAAGATTTTTAACAAGGGTGCAGGGTGAGCTCTGAGAATCGGGTAAGCCATCTCAGAAGAATGAATGAGTAGGGTAATCAGAACAAGGAGATAAAGGCATGATGGGGAAATGAGAGGAGGTGGATTGGTTTGGAGTTCAATCAGAGTCAAGGTTCACAATATCCAAATGTTAAATTGTTCTGTTAGGATTTTCCTTAGCCTCCTTCATATACTGCTCTTTCTCCTCTTACTCATCTTGCACACAACCACCAAGCTAATTGTCAAGCCATTAACTCCCTCTTACAGGCACCTTGTCATATCCTCAGCCTGTCACTCCATCCAAATTATAGCCAAGGCATATTTGTAGAAAATTCTCCCACTCTATTTCTAGGTAGAATTCATTCTCTGAGTATATCTATGTATACTCAGGAACACAGAGGCCCAGCAGGACATTTAAAAGGGACAAGGCAGGCCAGGCATGGTGGCTCACACCTGTAATCCCAGCACTTTGGGAGGCCAAGGCAGGCAGATCACTTGAGGTCAGGAGTTCAAGTGATCTGAACTAAAAATACAAAAATTATGTTCTCACTCATAAGTGGGTGTTGAGCAATGAGAATACATGGACACAGGGAGGGGAACATCACACACCGGGACCTGTCAGGGGTTAGCGGGCTAGGGGAGGGATAGCAGGAAGTGAGGGGATAGGGAAGGGATAGCATTAGGAGAAATACCTAATGTAGATGACGGGGTGATGGAATGCAGTAAACCACCATGGCACATGTATACCTATGCAACAAACCTGCACATTCTGCACATGTACACCAGAACTTAAAGTATAATTTAAAAAAATACAAAAATTAGCTGGGCATGGCGGTGCATGCCTGTAGTCCCAGCAATTTGGGAGGCTGAGGCACAAGAATTGCTTGAACCCGGGAGGTGGAGGTTGCAGTGAGCCAAGATTGCACCAGTGCACTCCAGCCTGGGTGACAGAGGGAGACTCTGTCTCAAAAAAAAAAAAAAAAAAAAAAAGGAAAAAGTATAAAAATAGTATGTAATAATTTATGTGTGTGTGTGTGTGTGTCTGTATGTGTGTGTGCACGGGTGTGTTTGGCAAGAAGAACCTAGAATTAACCATTAATGAATGAAAACTCATCTATAGAGTAGGTAGTAATGAGATGGAGGAGATATTTTGACTTTTTGTTTCATTTTTTTGAGACAGAGTCCCACTCTGTCACCCAGGCTGGATTGCAATGGCTACTCGCTACCAGGCACCTGCTAACATGCTCAGCTAATTTTTGTATTTTCAGTAGAGATGGGGTTTTACCATGTTGGCCAGGCTGGTCTCAAACTCCTGACCTCAGGTGATCCGCCCGCCTTGGCCTCCCAAAGTGCTGGGATTACAGGCATGAGCCACCTTGCCCCACTGATATTTTGACTTTTGAACCTCAAAAATATTTTAAAATAAGTTAGATGGCTAAAATCCGTAATACTGACAACACCAAACACTGGTGAGGATGTGGAGCAATGGAACTCTCACTCATCACTGGTGGGAAAGCAAGATGGTACAGTCGCTCTGGAAGACAGTTTGGCAGTCTCTTATAAAACTAAACATACTCTTATCATATGATCCAGAAATCATACTCCATGGTATTTACCCAAAGGAACTGAATGAAAATTTATGTCCACACAAAAACCTGGGCTTATCAGGGAAGGAGAAATAAATAGGTAGAACACAAAGGATTTTAAGGCAGTAAAACTACACTATATGATACTATAATGGGAGGTACATGTCATTATATATTTGTCTAAACCCATAGAATGTACATGAAGAGTGAACTCTAATGTAAGCTATGAACTTTGGGTGATGATGTGTCAATGTGGGTTCATCAATTGTAACAAATTCCCTCAATTTTACTATGATCCTGAAATTGCTTTTAAAAAGTCTTTAAAAATGGAATACATTAGAAAAAAAATAAATTAGAGGAATTCAAATAGTGATTGGATATTTATAATCCTTAACTTTTAGAGAGAGCTACTGAAGTATTATGAATGAAATGATGTGGCCAATAGGATTGGCCTTCAATTGTTGATTAAGTAGGTGATAACTACATGGAGGGAATTCATTGTACCAGTTTTATTACCTTTGTGTATGTTAGAAATTTTCTAAAATTCGAAGTAAAAAAAAGTAAATGAAAAAGAAAAAAAATCAAACATCTATGCTGAATACAAAAAAGAACCCTAACTATATATTAAATAACAAATACGCCAAAAAAGAAAATTTAAATAACTTTGGAACACAGTACAAAAAATATACAATACTGGTATTGTAGTTCCTCTCCCCTACCCCATCCCTCATCTGAGAAACTCCAAACTGTACTTAAGACAAAAGGAAGAAAATAGTCCTTAGAAGGGTGTAGAAGGCTCCAGTATTGCCAGTGCAGTGTGAAGTCCACTTGCAAGAGCTGCTTTGTAGGTCAGGCTGGTAATAAGAAATGTCCAGTAATCTGCTCTAACTCATTTGAAATAAGATGGTTTGCTTGCAGAGAAAATTATTAAAAGATTAAAGAGTGTCTGAATAATTATAATAGACTATTGTTTATTCCTTATCATAGTTGAGTTTAACCCATTTTCAGTTAATGCTATTATTGCTATACTCTTATTTATACTTTTATTATTTGAGAAAGTAAATACTTTCTCACGAGGCATGTGAGAAAATACCTTTTTCTCACAACTTTCACCTTTCCTGCTCTCTGTTGGATTTTCGTTATTCCCCTCTTCAGATATATAAGCTACACATTCTATTACTTTGCTTTTCTAGTTACCTTTACATTTCTTTACATCTTTACTTATAAAGCTGGTTTTATCTCTGTCCTTTTCCAGAACACAAGGACTCCTAAACTCACACCTCTCCTTTCCAGTTTTTTAATTATAATTTTTGTGTTTATTCTTTAAAAATTGCATATGTGATATAAATCAGAAAAATGAACAGTTACATTGGGGGGAAATGTCAGTCTACCATTTATGTATAAATAAATAAGAAAGGAGGCTTTTTTTCACTCTGTGACTCCAGACAATGATAGTAGGCATTTTTGAATGATCTTTTCACAGGGTCAAAAAAAATCTCAAAGTATAACATACTCTTAGAGATGGGAAAAATCAAGGGATTTCTCATTGCATGGCTGTTTCAGCTACAGTGTACAAATAGGCTAGGGCAGGAGTTTCCAACCACCCCTCTTTCCACCCCCCACCTCAGACCATGGACCCATATGGGTCTGTGGCCTTTTAGGAACTGGGTGGCATAGCAGGAGAGAGCCAAGGGCAAGTTGAGCATTACTGCCTGAGCTCTGCCTCCTGTCAGAGCAGCAGCGGCATCAGATTCTCATAGGAGCGTGAAGCCTATTGTGAAAGGCACATGTGAGAGATCTAGGTTGTGTGCTCCTTATGATAATCTAACTAATGCCTAATGATGGAAGGCCAAAAAGGTTGGAGACCACGGGGCTAGGGAGTTCTGGGAATCCAAGATGTCTGGATGGAACTGGGCATACCGTTTTTTCTTTTTGCCAAAATCTTGCACAGTCTAAGAATGGTCACTGACAGGAAGTCTCTAGGTGGGAGGCTATATTTGTACAGTACTTGAAATATTTTCATTCTACATCTTTTTCCACCTAAGAAAGGGAGCAAACAAAATTATAAAACCAGATACATATTATCCTGATATATTACAATTTAAATGTCCCTGCTACATTTTATTTCCAGCTAGCTGGAGCAGACTATTGCACACTTCTTGTCACTTTGACCTACACAGCTGTTCTTTCAGGGGCATCTCATACCATGTGGCAACAGTGGAGATCCATGCCCCCTATCTCTCTTTATTTGTGTAATTTGGAGTTTCTCAGATGAGGGTTACAGCCAGGGGAAGGAGAGATACAATGGAAATGGTAAGCACTACATAGGATGAAGTGAGGACTTCATGTAGGAAATGATAAGAAAACTCCTGAGCTGAAAAAATCATGTCCTGTGACTATAAATACCAAGATCTTCCTGTGTGGCTGGCATACTGATTTTGAAGACAACTCCATGAAAAGAAGGTTCCAGAAATTTTGGAATGACCTCATAAGTGAAATTAGCATACAGCCTCCTAAAATAACTTAGAAAGACAAGATTTAATTTAGGTCTTTAAAGTCCCAGTATGCTTATTCAAAAAAGCACTATCATTCATTTATAGTTATTATCCAACACTACTCTTTCAAAAAATGGCTAATGAAAGAAAAACAATGCAACATAATTGTAACTGAGCTTAAACTTAGAAGGCTTGATTTCTGAATTTAGGTTCAAGACTAAGTTTTGTCACCACTCAAGAAAAGACATAAAAGTTTTTTGGCATTATCAAGGAATATTGTGAATAGCAAGAAAACTTTAAATAATGGCTAATTGATCCTTTGAAGGGAATATGTAGAACTTACAAAATGTCACATTCCAAAGTTGCTAAGCAGAAAAACTTGCTCTTTTCTAACAAGTTTTCATCTTGATTAATGATGGCTATGCTGTTCATATGGAAAATTCCAGGTACCTTTGGAGCTAAACGCGTATTGACTTCTTAAAAAAAAAAAATTCCTGTAATGCCAGCACTTTGGGAGGCTGAAGGGGAGAATGAGACCCAGGAGGATCACTTGAGGCCAGGAGTTCAAGACCAGCCTGGGCAACATAGTGAGATGCCATCTCTACAAAAAATTAAAAATTAGTCAGGTGTGGTGGCTTGCACCTGTAATCTTAGTTACTTAAGAGGCTGAGGCAGGAGGAATGCTTAAACTCAGGAGTTCAAGGTTACAGTTAACTATGATTGTGCCACAGCAATAAAGCCTCAGGGACAGAGTGAGACATTGTCTCTATAAAACAACAAAATCCCCAAAACTGTCTCCCCAAAAGTTGCAAAGTATCATGACACCCTACTTTATTAAAATCAAATGCAGATGATACTTCAGTTAAATACCACTTAAGCTATGCTTACAGCTTATGTATATGTATCAATGAAAAAGAATAGAAACATTTGAAGTGCAAATTACTTATTTACATATTTAAATAATTCTTTTCCTCAACTGAATACTTATTGTAATACAGAATACAAGTGCCTTTCTCTCCTCAATTAGTATCTTGTTAAATTTTTTGTCCTGGTATTTACATACATAGGAACATACCTTTATATGAATTTTAATAAGTCTTCAGTTGTGCAATTAAAGGAGACTCAGATTCAGTAACATTGTCATGCCCATTAAAAGTGCCAGCAAATGGATGAAAATATTACTGAAATTCATGCTACATATTAAACCACATTTTCTCACTTGATTAATTATGTATGTTAACACTGGAAGGAAAAATGTGTTATTTACTGCAGAAACTCTTAATACGCATAATTTAATATAAAGTATAAGCATATATTTTATACTCACTTGCATAATTATTTTATTATAAAAATTAAAAGTCAGGAATGGTAAATGTAGTTTTCACTGGTTCTTTGATTATTTAAGTTATGCTTACTTTGCAAGTTTTAAGCTCTGTTATTTATAGTTGTTTTCTGCAATATTTTCTGTAAAAAATTTATTATCACTTCCAGAACATGATTGGCATTGTTTTTTAAGGGAATCTACTCTTACAAATTCATTTAAATTGTAGACGTCTCCTTACCATGAATTCTTTAGTATTTAATAAGATTTAGCAAATATTTCATAAGGCCTTCTCATGTTCATAAAGTGAATATTATGTATGAATTTTCTGATGTACGATAAGATTTGACTTCTGGGAAAATGCTTTCCCACATCTGTTACATTCATAGGGCTTCTCTCCTGTATGAGTTATCTGATGTCTGAGGAGATGAGACTTCTTGATGAAGGCTTTGCCACATTCAATACATCCATAAGGTTTCTCTCCTGTATGAATTCTTTGATGTATAACAAGCACAGATGTGTTGCCAAAGGCTTTGCCACATATGATACATTGGTAGGGTTTCTCTCCTGTATGAAATCTGGAATGTTTGTAAAGGGATGAACTATATCTGAAGGTTTTCCCACATTCCTTACATTCAAATGAGTTCTCAAGTGTGTGAGATTTCACATGTTGATTAAATGAGGAGTTCCAAGTGAATGTTTTCCCACATTGACTGCACTCATAAGGCTTCTCTCCAGTGTGAAGTCTGTGGTGGACCACGAGTTGGGCTTTATGCGTAAACGCCTTCCCACAATGATTGCACACAAAGGGTCTCTCTCCATTATGAATTTTCTGATGAGTTGCAAGGTGTGCCTTCCTGCTGTAGGCTTTCCCACAGTCATGGCATTCAAAAGGTTTTTTCCTTGTATGAGTTTTTTCATGTCTAATGAAATGAAATTTCTTTTTGAAGGCTTTCCCACATTCCCTGCATTCATAAGTGTTTTCTCCAGTATAACTTCTATTATAATTAAGTAAGTCTAAATTAGGTGGCAAATGCTTCTCATATGATTTATATGATTTTTTTCTCATTGGATTAAAACTCATGCTCATATTATAATGGTGGATTCTCTCCATAGTCAAAAATTTATTGAACTTGAGCAAAACTGACTTCAAAAAATTGTCTTTGCTTTCCCAACGCTTCCCTGGTTCATCAACAAGAGGGCTGTCAGATTCTAAAAATGAGTACAACAAAACATTCCTAGTTACTTTTTCCCACCAACATGTTATAAAGAAAACCGTCTATAGTTTCAAATCTAGTATCTCATTCTGAAACAAATCTTATATTTGCCTCACTCCTCCTGAGCTTTAAGAATAAAACTGCTGAAGAGGGAATGGGAGCAGACGCCTTAGCTTGTGACCTCTGGAAAGATAGTAAAATAGGCACAAGATAGAGTGAGGGTACAAAAAAGTCAAAAGGGTGCTCAACAAGGGTGCAGGGTTAGCTCATAAAATGAAGAGGGCCCATCGTGGAGATCTGATTAATGGATAGGACAACTAGGAAAACAGGAGATAAAGGGGTTAAGGGAAAATATCAGAGTACAGACTAGGTTTGGAGGAGGTGGTAACAGGCAGTTATATAAATCACTACATAATTAATTTCTAGATCACCTTGGTAGGATAATTCCCCATTTCTCTCACTTATGTCTTTTTCCTCTTAATCACTCTGCACAATATCAGTTTCCTTTCTAGACATTCTCATATCTCCAGTCCTCTTTAGTCATATCTCCCCAACTAAAGCACAGCGGAAGCATGTCTGTAGTCATGGCTCCAGCTCTACTGAGAGCTAGAATTCATTTGTACCTGTACTTGTAAGCCCAGGGACACAAATGTCCATCAAGTTATCCAAGGGTAAGTCATCCTTAGCTTGGGATAATAATAGCAAACAGATTCTGTCTATTTGCTATTTTTTATTCTGGCTGAGTTTCTGTATATGACAACTATCTGTTATACTTCTATCTGGCAAATACTCTTTTTACATCCTCTTTCAATCTAACAAACTGGTCTTCAGAAAGCTGCTTTGCTCCTGAATTCACATTTTTTCACTATCCCCAAAACACTATAAATCCCAAATCTGTTCCCATTTAAAAAAAAATTGAGGAGAGAGGGTCATAATTCCCCACTCTTAAGTTTCCCTCCATGGGGAGTGTTAGTACAATACTCTGAGCCTCCTCCTCTATGCCTTATTCTCTGCGGAGCTAGACTGAGTAGTGGGCTACAGCCATTAGTACACGTTGCTTTATAGAGTGTTTCTGACTCTGGGGATTTGGTTCCTTTCTTCTTACCACTCTTATTTCAACTGATGGTAAGCAGCATCCTGCGTTACCTCTATCAACAATAATCCACTGAAAAATTCAACATAATCAGCCTGGAAATAGAATTATGCAAGATATGAATTCACTCATCGCAAGCATGGGTTCCACTAGTCCTCAACAAATACCTTCTACTCCACGGATTCTAGACTCCTAACTTCAATCTTTTGCTCATGTTCGTTCTCTACCTTAATTTGCCCTCCCTTATCTCCTCTCATTTTATCTAGAACTCAGATATTCTTTAGGGAGGAACCACTGTTCCATGATCTCAAAAAAAGACTTCTCCAAATTTTGCATACTTTAAACTTTAAGCTCCATTTTCTATTAATTCTAAGATAGTCACTGATGCTGTCTACCATTCATTTTGACAGTTAATTAGAACACAACGGCAACGTTAATATACATTGAAGAAATGTTTCATACTCACTTGTTGAATTTTAAAATACTTTATTTTTTGTTTATATATTGTTTTCCTAACCACTAGACCGCCAGGGAAAATATTTTAATATAAACACGTTTTGCTGTTCCAACTACCATTCATACACTTAGAAAATGGTAATGAGATTTTTGCTTTCTTTGAACCTTTTCAGGAAACATTTTTAAAAGCCTTGTTGAATGCAAGAATAAAAAACATCCCCCACATTGCTATGACAGGGATACTGGAAAAAGAAAAAAAATAAGAAAAATAAGAAAAGAAACATCCCCCATAATGTCTGGCTCTATAACAATAAATTAAGGAATGTTCATTGAATACCATTATGTGCTCAGCACAAAACAGATCATTCTTAGCCAGGTGTGGTGGCTCATGCCTGTAATCCCAGCACTTTGGGAGGCTGAGGTAGGCAGATCACCTGAGGTCAGGAGTTTCGAGACCAGCCTGGCCAACATGGTGAAACCCCGTCTCTACTAAAAATACAAAAATTAGCCGGGTGTGGTGGCGGGCACCCATAATCCCAGCTACTCAGGAGGCTGAGGCAGGAGAATCGCTTGAACCTGGGAGGCGGAGGTTGCAGTGAGCCGAGACTGGGCCGCTGCACTCCAGCCTGGGTGACAGAGCGAGACTCCGTCTCAGAAAAAACAAACCAGATCATTCTCTTCAGGAACTATCATTTAAAAAACATGCCTTAAAAGCCACAAGGTTTAGAAAAATATATCCAAGACAGCATACGTCAATTTTTTATGACAGTCATAGTAGAGTTGGCTTGGGAGTTCAAAGAAGGTAAAGATTAGACTGGAGTTATAATGAGAAAGGAAAAGCTGAACCCAGACTTAGTAAAATGCTGGTTTTAGTTAGGTGGAGCAGACCAGAATCAAAAGGATTGATGCAGAGAAGAAAACTGTATATAGTAGATGTTAAAAAGCCCAATTTCCATGGAATAGGAAAAAGATGGATAATTCTGGATAAGTAAAATGGGACCACGTTATAGAGGACATTAAAAGCCTTTTAAATATCACAACACAGGTTATAAGGGGATAATTTACATTTTTCAGGAGAGTGACAAGAGAAACGGAATAATTTGGATAAATCTGGAGAAACATCTAATATAAACTAGAAAATAGAATGAAACTGGTAAAATAGTAACATAAATAGAATTGGTAAAATAATAACATAAACAGTCTAGATGCAGTATCAGTAATTAAAATTCAGCCGAGGACTGTGGCATATGCCTGTGGTCCCAGCTGCTTGGGAGACTGAGGCAGGAGAATTGCTTGAGGCAAAGAGTTCAAGGATGCAGTCAGCTAAGATGGCATCACTGCACTCCAGCCTGGGTGATGGAGTAAGACCCTGTCTCTAAAAAAAATTCATTTTGTTTATATCAACAGAAGTTGGGATCCAGGGAATCTGAAATATATTTAATTGGTGTCAATCATTTGAAAGATATGTCAATCATTTGAATGAGTTCTTTTATTAACTTTGCAGAAAGGGAAAATTTAATTTTCTTTTGAGAGGAAATAAAATTAAACTAAATAAATAAAACTATTGAGAGGAAAAAAATCAAATTGCTTACTGTAGTGATTTTGAGACTGCAAAGCAGGGACCCATTCATTATTATTTATCGTGATGTAAAGATAAGGGTGTCAGTTGAATAATTAAAAACATTAGTTACCATGAAGGCCAGGTCAGGTAAAATTAGGCGAATGAAAAGTTGGTGAGGCAAAGATGCTAGAGTTGGCATAAAACAAGTAACTTTAGTCTTCGGAGTGATGAGGCTCCTGAGGGAGTTACTGTAGAGAGAAGTTAAGAAAATGGAAGAGAAGACCTGAGCAGAAGGTGAATAAGCAGTAAGAAAGGGTGAGGACAGATTAGTAAGGCCACAAAAAGCTGGAGGGGAATTTAAAAAAGTTATCAATATTAGCAAGTGAAACAGAAAGATGCACTACAAGACAGACATTGCAAATTATCAGGGAGATTAAACATGCAAGATGGGGTTTATGATGCAAGAAAAGGAATAAGTTTTTAAAAAAAAGGAAAATAAAATAGAGCAAGATGTCCCTAAAAGTTTTGAAAAAAACAATTAGCATATACTGAATATTTACTATCTGCCAACTATTTGAAGTATTTTGCATGTATTACCTCATATAATCTTTATAGGAAACCTGAGGTAAGGATTAATATTCCTATTTTATAAACAAAGGAAACTGTGCTACAAAATAATCTGCTTAAGGTTAGACAGTGATTGGTAGAGTAAAACTTCAAATTCACATAATTTAACTTCATTGTAAAGACTAAACATATAGAAAAAGATCTATGTTGAGAAAGGAAGAAGAATGACGGTTTTAGGAATTAAGAGAACAGAAACAAAGCAAGGACCTAGATGAAACAGGCAGCATGAGAAACCAGAGGAGACAGGAAAGGGACAACCTTCCACACAACAGCTGAGCAAAGAGAACGTGGATGTGTGGGGACAGTGAGGGGAACTAGCTGATGATGTTATGCCAAAGGTTTGTGGCTTTTAAGAGGTGCTTCTAAGAGTATTTCAGAGGTGCCTGTCCCTCACTGACCAACTGGGATCTCAACTCCACACACCCCCATCTCAGTTTTTCTCACTCACCTGGAGAGCTCTGGTGTGGGTTCACTCCCTCCACCATCCATGGCTCTTGTCCTTGCTCTACCTTGAGGATCACTTTTGTTTTGGTAACTGGACATCCTGTTAGTAGGAAAACAACATAGAAGTGGGGCCAATGTGCTAGGCAAACAATCAGTTCACAACTCGGGTTGCCTCCTTGAGTCTCAGGGTTTTCAAGGGATGACAAGCAGGCTTTAAAACAGAACAGACCCTTCTCTTCCATTTGGGAAGTAGAAGCATAAGCAGACTATCCGAACCTCAAAGGGGATTCAGAATCTTTGACAACTAAAATTTAGGGCCAAGCTGATTAATGCTTCAGAATGCTCACAGCTTTCATAAGTTTTCTTTTTTTTTCCTTTTTTGGATAGGGTCTCACTCTGTCACCCAGGCTGGAATGCACTGGTGTGCCTGGGCTCAAGCGATCCTTCCACTTTAGCCTCCCAAGTAGCTGAAATAATAGGCAGTGCCACCACACCTGGCTAAATTTTGTTGAGACAGGGTCTCACAATGTTGCCCAGGCTAGTCTTGAAATCGTGGGCTCAAGCAATTCTTCTGCTTCCCAAAGTGCTAGGATCTTGGCCAGCTTTCACAAGTCTTAAAAGAAGGGCACATTGATATATTTTGAGTTACACTGAAAAGTTACCACTCATCGTCCTTACCCACTGAGATGAGGTTTCTATAGTTCTCCAACATCACATCCCAATACAGGGTTCTCTCAGCACAATCAAGCAGCTGCCACTCCTCTGGGGTGAAATCCACAGCCACATCCTGGAATGTCACTGATTCCTGTAACAGTACATTCATCTTCAAACTAAAGTGTGCATCATTAGAGAACTTGCAAGAGAACGAAGGCAGCCCCTTAATATCATATCATGTTCATTGTTGAGTTTGCAGAAAGTTATATATAATGATTACGTGCTTGATTCAAAAATGTACTTTGTGATAGTAACAAAAATCGTATTAAACATAACCAACTAGTGCCAGAACAGTTCAACAGGGAAAAGAAAAGTCTTTTCAACAAATGGTACTGAGACCACTAGACATCCACACGCAAAAGTATGACACTGAACTCCCCCCAATCTTACATCATATAAAGAAATGAAATAAAATGGATCAGAGAGCTAAAAGTAAGAAATAAACCTATCAAACAATTAGAAGAAAACAGAAAAAAAAATGTTGTGACCTTGGATTAGGCAGTGGTTTGTGAAATATGACAGAAAAAATGGAAGTGACAAAAATAGGAATTCATCAAAATTAAGAACTTCTGTGCTACATAGGACACTGCCAAGAATGTGAAAAGAAACCCCACAGAATGAAAGAAAATATTTGCAAATCATGTATCTGATAAGAGGCTTGTATCTAGAATATATAAATAACTTAAAATTCAACAATGGGGGAGGGGAGAAAAATCAACAATAAAAATACAACACAATTTTAAAATGGGCAAAGTATTTAAACACACATTTCTCCAAAGATATACATATATGGTTGTATGTGCATGTGTCAGTGTGTGTATAGTAAATAAGCCCATGAAAAGATGCTCAACATCAGGGTGTGAAACCTAAGCAAGAAAAAAAATTAAAATTAAAAAAGAGAAAAAAGATGCTCAACATCATTAATGATTAGTCATTAGTGAAATGCAAATCAAAATCATAATAAGACAGCACTTCACTTCTCTGAAGCCAGTTAAAATCAAAGGCAGACAAGGACCTGTGTTGGCAAGGATGTGGAGAAACCGAAACTCTTGTACATTACTCAACTCTTGTACATTGGGGTTACCAAATGCTGCAGCAGCTATGTTTTTTCTTTTCTTTTATTTGATATAGGGTCTTTCTCTGTTACTCAGGCTGGAGTGGAGTGGAGTGTGGTGCAATCGGGGCTCATGCCAGCACCCAACTCCTGGACTCAAGCGATCCTCCTGCCTCAGCCCCCCGCCTCAGCCTCCCAAGTAGCTGGGACTACAGGCATGTGTCACCACACCCAGGCAATTAAAAAATATTTTTTTTTGTAGAAATGGTGTCTCACTACGTTGCCCAGACTGATCTTGTACTCCTGGACTCAAGTGATCCTCCTGCCTCAGCCAAAGTGCTGATTTTACAGGCATGAGCCACTTTACCCAAAGTGCTGAGTTTACAGGCATGAGCCACCATACCCAGCCTACGTAGTAACTATGGAAAACAGTTTAGCAGTTCCTCCAAGTGTTTTTTGGTTTTGTTTTTTTGAGATGGAGTATCACTCTGTCACCCAGGCTGGAGGGCAATGGCATGATCTCAGCTCACTGCAACCTCTGCCTCCCAGGTTCAAGTGATTCTCCCACCTCAGCTGCCTGAGTAACTGGGATTTTAGGCACTCACCACCAATTTTTGTATTTTTAGTAGAAACAGGGTTTCACCACATTGGCCAGGCTGCTCTTGAACTCCTAACCTCAGGTGATCCACCTGCCTTGGCCTCCCAAAGTGCTGGAATTACAGGCTTGAGCCACTGCACCCAGCCTCCTCCAAATGTTAAACAAAGAGTAACCATATAACCTAGCAATCCCCTCTTAGTATACACCCAAGAGAATTCAAGACATTTGTCCACACAAAAACCCATAGACAAATGTTCATTATACTTATTCATAGCCAAAAAAGGGGAATAATCTGGTGTCCATGAACTGACAAATGGATAAAGAAAATGTGGCATACCTATGTCCATATGATGGAATATTATTTGGCAATAAAAAAGGAACCAAGCACTGGTACATCTACATGGATGAACCTTGAAAATACTGCATGGGGCCAGGTGCCATGGCTCCCACCTGTAATCCCAGCATTTTGGAAGGCTGAGGTGGGCAGATCATTTGAGCCCAGGAGTTTGAGACCAGCCTGGGCAACATTGCAAGACACAGTCTCTACAAAAATTTTTAAAAATTAGCTGGGTGTGGTGGCACGCACCTGTAGTCCCAGCTACTTGGGAGGCTGAGGTGGGAGAACTGTTTGAGGCTGGGAGGTTGAGGCTGCAACAGAGTGAGACCCTGCCTCAATCAATCAATCAATAAGAAAACGAGGAAACTATCGTATTGGGTGAAAGAAGCCAGTCACGAAACATTACATATTTCATGGTTCCATTTGTATGAAATGTTCAGAAGAGAAAAGCCATAGAAACAGAAAGTAGATTAGGGCCAGGGAACAGGAGGAATGAGAAGTGACTGCTAATTAGGATATGGAGTTGCTTTTGGGGTGATGAAAATGTTCTGAAATTCAATAGTGGTGATGACTGTACAACTCTCTGAATACACTAAAAAATCACTGAATTGTATACAATTGAAACATATTTTTTTTGAGATGGAGTCTTGCTCTATTGCCCAGACAGGAGTACAGTGGTGCAATTTTGGCTCACTGCAGCCTGTCTCTCAGGTTCAAGCGATTCTCATGCCTCAGCCTCCTGAGTAGCTGGGGCTGCAGGCATGCACCACCACAACTGGCTAATTTTTTTGTACTTTTAGTAGAGATGGGGTTTCACCATACATACACTAGAAGCGCTCCCATTAAAATTAGGACAAAAATACTTCTGGCTAGCAATTACAGTTAACCCTTGAACAACACAGGTTTGAACTGCCAGGGTCCACTTATACTCAAGATTTTTTGCAATGAATGTAGTCGGCCCTCAGTTAACAGGTTCTGAATCTACAACCAAATGCAGATCAAAAATACAATACTCTTGCAATGCAAAACCCACGAATATGGATGGCCAACTTTTCCTATCTTTGAGTTCCACCAGGCCAACTGTACTGTGGGACTTCAGTATGTTCAGATTTGGGGATCTGCAGGAGTTCTGGAACCAGTCTCCCATGGATACCAAGGGATGGCTGTTTATTCAAAATTCCAATGATTAGAAGTCCTGGCCATTGCAATGAGACAAGGAAAATATGGGGGAAGGTATAAATATTGGGCAGGAAGAGATAAAACTCCATTTGTAATGTATATGATTGTCCACCTAAGAAATAGAAGAATCAACTAAGGAACTCTTAGATCTAACAAGAGTTCTGTACATTGGCTGGATATAAATTCAACATAAAGAAATCCATCTTTTCTTCAGAGACAGGGTGTTGCTCATCACCCATGCTACAGTGCAGTGGTGTGATCTTAGCTAGCTGCGGCCTTGAGCTTCTAGGTTCAACTGATCTTCCTGCCTCAGCTTCCCTAATAGCTGCTCCCTTTTAGGCTGACTGACTGCACCATGGACTGCATAGTAACCTCTGTGACCTGCACGTACACCTTCAGATGAGATCCTGGAAATCGAAAGTCTGAATTAACTGGAAAACCACAAAAGGAGAAAAATGACCAACCCCTGCAGTGCCTAATTAACTTTGAGATATTCTTCTCTTGTTCCTTATTCCTGCCTCAACTGATAAGGCAACTGGACTTTGTAACCAACCTTGCTCAACTGATAGGTCAACCCTGTGACTCCAGACCCTACGACCCCCTCCCAGCTTGCAAAAACCGCCCTGAACTGTAACTTCTGTAACTTTCTACTGCCTACTCCAAACCTATAAAACCAACTCCTATCCCACTGCCCTCTGCTGACTCTCTTTTTGGACTCACCCTGCCCACACCCAGGTGAATAAACAGTCCTGTTGCTCACACAAAGACTGTTTAGAGGGTCTCTTCATTCAGAGTGCATGTAAACAGCTAGAACTATAAGTGTGAGCCATCATGCCCTGCTAATTAAACTTTTTTTTTTTTTTAGAGATGGGGTCTTACTATATTGCTCAGGCTGGTCTCGAACTCCTGGCCTCAAACAATCCTCCCACCTTAGCCTCCCAAAGTGCTAGGAATATAGGCATGAGCCACCATGCCCAGCCAAGAGAAGACCATATTTTTCTATTTACCAAAACAGCCAATTAGAAGAGATAATGGAAAAAAAAAGGCCTACCCCATTCTCAATGGCGACTAAAACCATATGTAAGAATAAATATAAGAAATGTACAAGAATTACAATAAGAAACCTATAAAACCTATAAAATTATAATAAAAGGGCCAGGCACAGTGGCTCACACCTGTAATCCTAGCACTTTGGGAGGGTGAGGTGGGTGAATCGCCTGAGGTCAGGAGTTCGAGATCAGCCAGGCCTACATGGTGAAACCCTGTCTCTACTAAAAATATAAAAATTAGCTGGGCATGGTGGCAGGCACCTGTAATCCCAGCTACTCAGGAGGCTGAAGCAGAATCACTTGAACTCTGGAGACGGAGGTTGCAGTGAGCCGAGATCATGCCACTCCACTCCAGCCTGGGCAACAGAGTGAAACTCTGTCTCAAAAAAGAAAAAAAAACTGTCATAAAAGACCTATAAGAAAACCTGAATAAATAGGACTCATTGAAAAGTCATGAATTGAATTCTCTCCAAATTAACCTATTAAGTTTAATCAATCATAATAAGAATATCTGGCTGAGTGTGGCTTACAGGCTTATACCTGTAATCCCATCAGCACTTTGGGAGCCTGAGGTGGGCAGATCACTTGAAGTCAGGAGTTCAAGACCAGCCTGGTCAACAAGGTGAAACCCCATCTCTACTAAAAACACAAAAATTAGCTGGGTGTGGTGGTGAATGCCTGTAATCCAACCTATGTGGGAGGCTGAGGCAGGAAAATCACCTGAACCTGGGTGGTGGAGGCTGCAGTGAGCTGAGATCATGTCACTATACTCCAGGCTGGGCAACAGAACAAGACTCTGTCTCAGAAAAAAAGAATACTTAACATACTGATTTATGGACCTTGACAATATTTGTTATTTCAATGACCTTAAAATTCATGTAGAAGAATAAATGCTCAAGATAGCTACAGACTGGAAAAGGTATAAGATTTACTTATGGATCCAGGTGGGCATTAACAAGGCTATATACCTACACTAATAAATTGAGCTCATTTAGTGCTGCTGGCACTATGTTCTTACTTTAGGGAATACTTTAAGAAAGTAACAGGAAATCTGATGCTATATTTATCGCAGGCTGCTGCTGTGAATGTTATTTCTAATGTTATCTATACGAAAACTCATTAGAAAAGATTTTCTTCAAAGAAACGTGTCAGGAAAAGCTTTACTTATAAGGAGAATAATTTTGCTTTATCTTCACAGACAATGTCAATGATTTTTAACTGGCTGGTTATCCATTTACTACGATTTCCAGGAAGACTGAGTACACATTTGCAGCTCAAATTTGTTCCAACTCTCTGCAAACTCTATGACTTGGATATCAACTTACCAATCTTCTATATTTCCTTTTAGACTTGATCTTTTATTCGGTTTACATTTTTCCTGACCAAACATTTCTTTTTGATCATATGGACTTTTGGGAGATTTAAACAACTGGATGAATAGATGGATGCCTTACCTGGAAGTTGATCATTTTCTGCAGCTCTTAGACAGAAATCTATGAAAGCAGAAATGGGAAAGAGAACAGAAAGACCTGAGATACCAGGACTGCATGCAAAGTAGAACCCTGCTCTTTCAGACTGTAAGTACCCACACTGCAGCCTCAGAAAGTGCCACCTAGTGGGGGAAAATGACATTTCTTGCAAGTCAGAAAAGTCCATGTTTCATAAGCACAGATCTCTACTTGTGATTGTTACGAATACATGGAAGTTAGATAAGGATGTTATGTTTCTGTCCTACTGATCTAACACCAAGTTGTTCCTCTTGAAACAGTTATTTTTTTCCTCCCAGAAATTTATCCTGAAGAAATAATGAAATGAATGGAAAGACTAACTTAAAAGCTTGGTCTCTGAAGTTCCATAAGTCTAGAAATGATTCCTTTCTGTGATTCTCTGGTTTCTGCTCTGAAGCTGGGATAAGAGATTGCAAATTAGGTTGGGCTTTCTTGAGAAGGCTGGAGTCAGGGACCCAAGAATACTTTTTTTTTTTTTTTAAAGCTGCATCCTTCTGTTTAAACTCCAAATGTTTCCCTCTCTAGGAATTCACCATCTCCTATGAGCTTAGACTGCTGGAGCTCTAGAAAGGGTAAAATGGGCAAACTGGGGACTCACATCTTCATTTACACAGTGTGCACTGGAAGATCTGCAGATACACCAAGTGACTCTACAAAATGACTACAAATAGAAATTTACTCAGCATTCATTGCTCAAATATTTCAGGAGAATAAACCCAACTCTGTCTTATGCAGGAATGCTATACTGTAAAAAAAGAATGAAATCTGGAGAAAATGTATCTGAGTTTGAATCTCAGTTCTTCCACTTACTAAGCTGTCAGTCCAGGCAAGTAATTTCACCTTTCAGTTAATTCATATGCAAAATGTAACATTTACTTCAAATGATTGCTGATAATACCCTTCGAATGCACGGCAGTTTCTCAAGAATGCTTTCTTCCTGGATCCCTTGAAATGGCTTAGTTTCCACTGGATCCCTTGAAATGGCTTAAAATTGCTCCGGCTGGGCCAACAACGCTCTTGGAACCAGGAAAGGTACAGTTAGATGAACAGACTCCTACACAGTGACCTTGACCCACAAGAGCAGGAATGCATCTACCCAGTGCCAGTCGGAGCCCAACTCTTGCTTTCTCTCAGCTACTCAAGTTGAACAGGACCCACATATCCAAACCTGAAGTCACCGCACTAGGAGACTGTAAAGTTTTATCTTTGGTAGGGCAGACAGAAGCCAGTCCCTGACCTTTCTCTTACGTCCTCCAGGTCCAGCAAAGCCATACCTGCCACCCTTTCACTGCCTCGCTCGCAGCTCCGGCTCCAAGCCTGGGATTAGTCACAGTGTTGTCCAGAGACTGGGAGTGCAAACCCCGCCAGCACTTCTCGCGGAGCCGATTTGAAGATTGAATACCGCTTACCGCCCTACTGCGCGTGTGCGGAAGTAACTGTCCACCTAGAGTTCCTAGGCTCCTCCCGGGTGTAGACTATCCGTAGGAGACCACATTTCCCATAAGGCCAGTGGAGCTTGTTTCCGGAAGGCATCAGATGCTGCTCTCTGTTGGGGGTGATGTGGAGATTCCTGGGTTGGTATCTCAATTGCTAGCTTGAGAGCTGCGCTTTTTAAATCATTTACATTTAAAAGGATAAACAAAATTTTTAAATATTGGAAAGTAAAAGCACTATGCTAAAAGAATAATTTGCTCTTAGTAGGGTTTCTTCTAACAATGCACCAGGTTAAGTTTGGTAGGTGAAGAGGATCCAACAAAGAAGACTGAGAAGGAATAATCCATGAAGTAGATGAAGTAAATGGAAAAGGAGGAAAGTTTAGATCTGCAAAACCAAGGGAAGGAAGTGTTTCAAGAATAAGGGAATGACCCACTGTCTCAAATGTTGCTCATAGGTCAGGTAAAATAAGAACTAAGAATAGACCACTGTAGCAGCCGTCACTAGTGATGTTGAAACTCCATTTTGGCGGAGTGGTGGAAGTTTGATAAAGTCTGATGAAAACTTAATAGGAGTTGGAAGAAAGGATGAGAGGAGAGGAAATGGAGAAAACAAATATAGGCAATACTTTTAAGAAGTTTTGTTTTTAAGATGAGCAGAAAAATAAGGCTATCATTCGATAGGGATTTTGGATCCAGAAATCTTTTGTTGTTGTTGCCTTTTTCTACATATTCTAATTTTTTTTTTTTAATTTAAAGATGGGGCTGGGTGTGGTGACTAATGCCTGTAATCCTAGCACTTCGGAAGGCCAAGGTGGGAGGATTGGTTGAGCCCAGGAGTCTGAAACTGTGACATGGTAAAAAGCCCCATAAAACTGCATACCTAAACCATACCTCGGCTTTCTGTTGAAACGGCTCTCTATAACCTAAATGTGACAGGCAAGCAGTCCAAACCCATGCCATCTTGGCCCCTGCAACTTGTAATTTCCACCCTACCCAGGCAATGAGTAAACAAATGCTAATCTTGACTTTTGTGAACCACTTAAGTAACAATCAGAATGTCAAAAAGTCCCCGGGCCCTTGGAATGTCCGCAGCCCCTCACCCTCATCTCCGCCCAGAAGGTGATTTACAGAATTCACTAGCCCTTGGAATGTCTGAAGCCCGTCACCCCTACCCCCGCCCCTCACCCTCACTCCCAGTGTGATTTTTATGGGTATAAAAGGTCTCGACACCTTCCTTTCAGGGCCACAGGTTGGAGAGACGCGAGTTTTCCATGGCCGCTGGCAATAAAGACCCTGCAGTTTGGCATACTTTTGTCTTGGTGTTGACTTTCTATGCTCGGTTCAGTACAACAATACGGACAATGAAGTCCAGGTTGAGGTGGTCTCAGACAGAGATGAGGAACTTGGTAACTGGAGTACAGGTCACTCTTGCTATGTAAAGAGACTGGCAGCATTTTGCACCTGCCCTAGGTGTCTGTGGAACTTTTAACTTGAGAGAGATGATTTAGGATACCTGGCAGAAGTTTCTAAGTGGCAAAGTGTTCAAGAGGAAGCAAAGCATAAAAGTTCAAAAAATTTGCAGCCTAACCATGCAGTAAAAAAGAAAAACCCATTTTCTGGGGAAGAAATTCAAGCCAGCTACAGAAATTTGCATAAATAACAAGAAGCCAAATGCTAACAGCCAAGACAATGGGAAAAATGTCTCCAGGGCATGTCAGAGACTTTAGCAGCAACCACTCTCATCACAGCCCCTAAGGTCTAGGACGGAAAAATTATTTCCTGGGCCAGACCCCCTGCTGTGTGCAGTCTCTGGACTTGGTGACCTGCATCCCAGCCACTCTAGCCATGGTTGAAAGGGACCAATGTACAGCTCCAGCTGTGGCTTCAGGAGGTGCAACCTCCAAGCCTTGGCAGCTTCCACATGATGTTGAGACTGCAGGTGCACAGAAGTCAAGAATTAAGGTTTGGGAACCTCCACCTAGATTTCAGGGGATGTATAGAAACACCTGGATGCCCAGGCAAAAGTTTGCTGCAGGGGTAGAGCCCTCATGGAGAACCTCTGCTAGCACAGTATGGAAGGGAAATGTGGGATCAGAGCCCCCACACAGAGCCTTCACTGGAGTATGGCCTAGTGGAGCTGTGAGAAGAGGGCCATCATACTCCAGACCCCAGAATGGTAGCTCCATCGACACCTTGCACCATAAACCTGGAAAAGATACCTACAATGCCAGCCCATGAATGCATCTGGGAAATGGGCTGTGTCCTGCAAAGCCATAGGGGCAGAGCTGCCCAAGACCATGGGAACCCACATCTTGCATCAGTGTGACCTGAATGTGACACAGAGTCAAAGGAGATCATTTTTGACAAAGGGCTAATATCATCCTGGGGATGCAAGGCTGGTTCAACATACACAAATCTATAAATGTAATCCACCACATAAACAGAACCAAAGACAAAAACCACATGATTATCTCAATAGATGCGAAGAAGGCCTTCGACAAAATTCAACAACCCTTTATGCTAAAAACTCTCAATAAACCAGGTATCGATGGAACGTATCCCAAAATAATAAAAGCTATTTACGACAAACCCGCAGCCAATATCATACTGAACAGGCAAAACCTAGAAGCATTCCTTTTGAAATCTCGCACTAGACAGGGGTGCCCTCTCTCACCACTCCTATTCAATATAGTATTGGAAGTTCCAGCCAGAGCAATTCGGCAAGAAAAGGAAATAAAGGGCATTCGATTAGGAAAAGAAGAAGTCAAATTGTCCCTATTTGCAGATGACATGATCATATATTTAGAAGACCCCATCATCTCAGCCCAAAACCTCTTTAAGCTGATAAGCAACTTCGGCAAAGATATAAAATCAATGTGCAGAAATCACAAGCATTTCTATACACCAATAACAGACTGAAAGAGAGCCAAATCAAGAATGAACTGCAATTCATAATTGCTACAAAGAGAATAAAATGCCTAGCAATACAACTAACAAAGGATGTAAAGGACCTCTTCAAGGAGAACTACAAACCACTGCTCAAGGAAATAAGAGAGGACACAAACAGATGGAAAAACATTCCATGCTCATGGTTAGGAAGAATCAATACTGTGAAAATGGCCATACTGCCCAAAGTAATTTATAGATTCAACACTATCCCCATCAAGCTACCTATGAACCTCTTCACACAACTGGAAAAAACCACCTTAAACTTCATATGGAACCAAAAGAGAGCCCGCATAGCCAAGACAATCCTATGCAAAAAGAACAAAGCTGGAGGCATCATGCTACCTGACTTCAAACTATACTACAATGCTATAGTAATCAAAACAGCATGGTACTGGTACCAAAACAGAGACAGACCAATGGAACAGAACAGAGGCCTTGGAGGCAATGCCGCACATCTACAACCATCTGATCTTTGACAAACCTGACAAAAACAAGCAATGGGGAAAGGATTCCCTGTTTAATAAATGGTGTTGGGAAAACTGGCTAACCATGTGCAGAAAGCAGAAACTGGACCCCTTTTTGACACCTTACACTAAAATTAACTCCAGGTGGATTAAAGACTTAAACATAAGAACACTATCAAAACCCTAGAAGAAAACCTAGACAAAACCATTCACGACATAGGCATAGGCAAGGACTTCATGACTAAAACACCAAAAGCATTAGCAACAAAAGCCAAAATAGACAAATGGGATCTAATTAAACTGCAGAGCTTCTGCACAACAAAAGAAACTGATTAGCGTGAAGTGGCAACCAACAGAATGGGAAAAAA